>JAVIWB010000041.1:0-134618 GCA_031893035.1 Dermolepida albohirtum | reverse complement strand
CACCTCACTTTGCACACGAATCAATTGATTTATTGAGAGACAAATTTCCTGGATGTGTAATCTCAAGAAACGGTGATGTTTGGCCACCAAGATCATGTAAATTGATACTGTTAGACTATTTTCTTTGGGGTTATGTGAAAAGTCAGGTTTATAAAAACAATCCGCAATCAATTCCTGCTTTGAAAGACGAAATTATTCGTGTCATTGGTGAGATAGAGTCTCAATGTCAAAATATCATTGAAAATTTTAACAAAATAGTGGACGTCTGTGGAGCTGCAAGAGGAGGTCATTTGGCAGATATTATTTTTCGCATATAAATGCCATAACTGATACTTCAATTACCAATAAAAAGTTTTTGAAAGCGAATGTAAATTATGTGTTTTATTTATTCTTTAAAAAGCCGAGAAATTTGGAACACCTTCTATATTCTTTAAATTTTCTTGAATTAAAATTGTTTGAAAGTTTGCATAAAATACATTATTTCTACCTGCCAATAAGATATTCCTGATTTTCTTAGTTTAATTTAAAATGAATGTTAACGATCAAAGATCTTAAGTACATGAACGAGCTCGGGCGTAATAATCCCTAGCTTATTTTTTGGTTTCGGGGTATTGTTTGAAATATTGTAAATTCCTCTAAATGCGAATTATTCTTTTATTAATACTACTTTAGCCCTTTTAATACTATACTAATAAATTGCGATGAGATTTAACAATACTTACCCATTTATCATTTCTACGTACTTACTGATAACGAAATCGTATGCTTTACTTTAGCGGTATGCAATTTAATTTCAAAAGATTTACAATTACGTAAACCTGGGGAATTACTTGCTGGCCAACCAAATTAAAAAATATTTAAAACGAAAGACTATTATGCCTTAAATTAATATCATAAATCACTTGCTATTTATTTTACGTTTTTTTCTACAAATCCGTGAAAAAAATTGGACGTATTTTTAATCATTTAGGAGATTATCGTAAAAATGAAACAATCTATTCAAATTATCCGTTTGATTATTGAACGGTATGATAAAGAACTACTGTAATTAGTTAAAACTTTTATTTAGGCTGTCACAATTAAGTAAACCACAAGTCATTTTGTTGAGAATATTTAAAAATACTGTTATGGAACATGGTACAGTTATACAGTGTGTATCAGCCAAATGGAATAAAATCGATAATAATTAAATGGAAGGGTGTTCGAAAAAACGCTCGAACACGTCGATTGGGATTTTTAGTTGCGTATTTTTTTAAATAAAAGGTTTATATACAGGGTTCATCATCGAATGTTTATTTAATTGTAAAGAGGAGGGTATGCTATTAATAATAGAAAACAATATCAGTCAAATGGACGCCACGACTACGCTTGCAGGACCATATTCTTTTCATGAAATTTACCATCACCAATTCGCACATTTGCGGCTGTATGTCCTCGATAACTTCACAAATTCCATCTTCGAGGCCTTGAATCGATTGTGGGCCATTGGCATAGACTCTATCTTTCACGTAGCCCCAAAGCAAAAAGTCTAAAGGTGTTAAATCACATGATCTCGGTGGCCAATTGTTATTACCTTTTCGAGAAATCACACGATCAGGAAACTTTTCAAGCAAAAGAGCGAGGTATCGTTACTTTTGTGGCACGTAGTGCCGTCTTGTTGAAAATGAACGTCGTCCACATCAATATTTTCTAATTCCGGTCATACAAAATCATTAATAATCGTTCGATAGCATAATCCATTCACCATAACAGTTGTTCCAGCCTCATTTTCGAAATAGTAAAGTCCAGACTAAAAACCACACCAAATAGTCACATGTTGAGGATGGAGAGGCTTTTCAACAATCACTCTTGAGTTCTCAGAGCCCAAATGCGACAATTCTGTGTAGCCTCCGAGGTGAAAATGTACCTCGTCAGTCAAGATGATTTTTCGATGAAATTCCGAATCAGTTTGAAGCATTTCAATGGCCCAATCAGCAACGACACGACGTTAGGCGTGAGTTCTTGTGTTAACTGAACCATAAAAGCCTTAAGACCTAAGTCTTTATGCAAAATACGGTATAATGTCGTTTGCGGAATGCCCAATTTCAAAGATCGACGAGAAATGGACAAAACTGGGTTTTTCTCAACACAATGGGTAACAACAGCAATATTCTCGGTTGTTCTTGAGCAAGGCGCGTGAATTCGATCCCTCACATCGCTAACATGGCCCAACAGCTCAAAATTTTCCGATAGTTTCACAATTGCTGGCCGAGAAGGTGCTTCACGACGACCCAAAAATGCTTTAGTTTTGCGAACTGTGACCGCGAAATTTTCACCATTTTTGTAGTGAATTTTAATAATTTCAGTGCGTTGTTGAAGCGTATATCGTTCCATTTTTATTAATAGCGTAGTTTTTACTTGTCACCTGTCAAGTATCATAGTTACATGTTGAGTGATGACAACTGTTGAAATGGCAGGCTATTGAAAATTAAATGTCTTATTGGAACACCTTTTATATTGTTACATGCTTATTTTGACTCGTGGAATTTGGAGGAGGATATTTTCCGTATTTTATTATATATTATCCCATATTTAAGTATATGTGGTAGGTATAAGTTAAAAATATTAAATACGGCTTTTTGTTAAAAATATGATTTGATAAACTATTTACATACCCTTTTATTCTTACTCATATCTCAAGGTTATAAATTCCAATCAATTTTTGTTTCCTATTAAATATATATACACATTCAGAGCGTTGTAGAGGTAATGGCAGATGGCAGGGCCTTAATAAGAAACCCGCTAATATATTACCATTTCCCCCAGTTCTCTCATGTACCTGTCAGATACATTGTAATTGCAGACATACCGAGGGTGCCGCGTTATGCTTAATTAGCCGCAATTAACAACGAATATAAGGTTATGTTATGCAATAACATCCAACAATATGGAGGAAGAAGTTATCAAGCAAAGTTGCTACAGTTATTGATTAAAGCTCAGATCGTTTGATGTACATAATATATGTGCATGTATACCTCCTATATACGTAAGTATATTGCAAAATTCAAGATAAGGTTGACAAAATTAAATTTTGAAACTCGGGGAGGTCCCATGCAAGGAAATATTAAAAAAATATTAAATCAAGGTTAAGTACTTTATATTTTATATTGTAATGTAAATGCCTTTTCGGGAATTATCAATAATGACGGTTAAAGAACTAATTATGTTGTTTGTGTGTATTTCTTATATTTTCATGTCTTTATTGTAGAATAAAGGATAAAAGAAATTAGAAAAATCAAACGAAGAGTATTCATAATCTTTATACATTTTAAGAAGGCATTTCAAAGTATCTAGTAAACTAGCTCTTTCGTTCGAATATACGAATGTACGAACGAAGCAACAAGAGCGTGTCATCTCGCTAAAGTCGGCAATAAACTTACCATTGTGTGAATAGACGAATGCTTTAAAATCTTGGCAAATTGCCATTAGGTGATCGTTAAAAGAATCGTTCCAATTTTAATAACACCCTGTTTACTACTCGTTTCAAGGAATTCACATTTCATCAGGTAAACTTGTGTTATTAACGAACGATTCTTTGTGGACTTATCCTGCCTTTTCGATACAGAAAATTTTTCTGATAAGAGGTGAATTCCTTGAAACGCGTAGTGAACGGGGTGTTATTAATATTCGAATGATTCCTTTAAAGTAGTTTAGGAATGTTTGGGAAACATAAATAATGTACATTTATACAAACTAAGCCAATAAGGGTAATAATAATTTATATAACTATATGAGTAAATACGTAGTTAGTATTATTATTTACAGTATCGTAAATGAAACAAAGAACACTAAAAAACTGTATCATTCCATGTGAATGATATATTTCCACAAAATAAGGAAAAGTTAGTAACAATTGTGGACAAATGAGATCATTTTGTACTAATTACAAGGATTAGACAAAGACACAATATTGTTGCAAAAATGATACACCAAGAACTTACAATTAAACATCTACTCGTGAAAACTAACACGGCATATTAAACCCCAGTAACTGTCCTTGAAAATAGTGATTACAAGCTCTACTAAAGCAGGATAATACACAGGCAAATAAAATACTAGTAATATTCCAGACATAACACTTATTTGCAAAAAACAAAAGAAAACTTACACTATAGATATTATGATACCAAATGATACAAACGTTACACTAAAAGAACAAGAGAAAATAGTAAAATATACACCACTCGCATACAAAGTGAATGAGCTTTGATATCAGTAATAGGTATTACAACAAAACAATAGTCAATTACAGGCAAACTCTAGAATTAGGTCCCACATACACACACAATCATGCAAAAAGCAGTAGTTATAAAAAGAATAGCAATAGTTAGACAATTTCTCAATCAACAGAAGATCTTATAACGTAACCAATATCGTCATTTGATCAACAAAATCGTAGTTATGAACCACAACGAGCATACAAAATATCGCAAAACTAGTAAGTTCTTGTTGACATCCCGAAAAATCTTGTTGCAGTAGGAGAGTGGTTCTACCAAGATTTAAAGATCATAAAGGCACGCCATCACGGTAGATGGAATGTATATGTATATGATAGCTGACTATTGTTGGAGAATCGAGCGAGATTATCCACATACTGAACACTCCAGGAAAAGTTGCAGGGAATATTTTTACCTTAATATATATGTTTGCCGTTTGATAAATGAACTTTACAATTTGTATGAACACAATTTAATTTACAGAAACTATTAGGTGCGCAACTAAGTTCTCACTGTTTTTCAAGAAATGGCTCCAGTAATAAGCGCTGGTCGATTGTGACATAACCAAAACGTCATGAACCAAGCTTAGATAAAGGGTAAACAGACCGCTTTGACACATTAGTGATTTTGTTTTTGCGTCATTACTTTTGGTTGTATGAAAATGTCTGATTTTGTGCCAAATATTCGTCATTTGCGGGAAGTGTTGTTTTTCTTCTTTCATTCAAAAAAAAAAAAAAAACGGCGGCCGAAGCGCATCGAGAACTCCAAAAAGTTTATGGAGATGCTGCTCTAAGTGAAACAACGTGCCGTGATTGGTTCCGTCGCTTCAAAGACGGTGATTTCGATGTTGACGACCGTTCGCGTGAAGGAAGACCAAAAACCTTAGAAGATGCTGAATTGGAGGCATTGCTCGATGATGATCCGTCCCAAACGCCAAAAGAGCTTGCTTCAGCATTAGGAGTTATCCGCCAAGTCATTTCCCAGCGATTGTATGCGTTGGGAATGATTCAAAAACAAGGAACTTGGGTTCCTTATGATTTGAAGCCAAGAGACGTTGAGCGTCGTGTTTTCGCCTGTGAACAACTGTTTCAGCGGCAAAAAAGGAAAGCTTTTCTTCATCGCATCGTTACGGGTGATGAAAAATGGATTCATTACAGCAACTCAAAGAGAACAAAATCATGGGAACTGCCCGGTCACGCTTCTACGTCGTCGGTTCGGCCGAATATTTACGCTGCGAAGGTTTTGCTGTGTATTTGGTGGGATCAGGGCGGTGTTATTTATTATGAGCTGTTGAAACCGAACGAAACCATCACTAGTTAACGGTATCGAACTAAATTGTTGCGATTGAGCCGGGCACTGCGCGAAAAGCGGCCACAATACGAGCAAAGGCACGAAAAAGTGATTCTACAGCATGACAACGCTCGGCCTCACGTTGCCAAACCCGTTGAAACCTACTTGGAAACGCTTAAATGGGAGGTCCTACCCCACCCGCCATATTCCCCAGATATTGCGCCGTCCGATTACTACTTGTTCCGTTCGATGGCACATGGTCTGGCTAATCAGCAGATCCGCTCATATGAAGACGTCTCAAAATGGCTTGATTCGTGGATAGCCTCAAAAGACGAACACTTCTACCGTAACAGTATTCGAGCTCTGCCAGAAAGATGGGAAAAAGTTGTCGCTAGCGATGGGCAACATTTTGAATGATTCATTTGTAAACATTTTTTCACAATAAAGTTGCATTTCCATTAAAAAGAAAACAGCGAGAACTTAGTAGCGCACCTAATACATATAGCTTTAGTATGAATAAAATGATTCTCTATGAACAATATATTAGCTGTTTTATTTATTTTCTTTTGTATGCACATTTTGTATGACATTTGGGACAAAGGAAGAGTACCCTGTAGCTTAAAAAGTTGATATGACAGACAAAAATAGGAGTCGTTTTTGGATTCAGGTGACTAAAGTTAGTCAAAAATAAGTGACAAATCTATGTTAACGAAATTTGTGTTTCCCAATGTTCTTATCATTATGAACAATTAGAATTAAATTAAATAATAATTATTATTATTACGATTAGCCTTTATAATGTTTTTCAGAGATTTTTTATTGGAGTATAGCCTGTAATCATTAATATCATCTCAGATAGTTCATCTCACACATTTCTCACGCTTGTGATTGTGTTGATCAAATAACAGACATTTGTTAGGTTATGAGATATTTAATAGCAGGCTAAAAACGATTTTAATCATTATTAGTTTTGTGATATTTGCTTATTGAATATTTGATTCAGAAAATGTTCTAGTAATATTACTTACAAACGTCATAATAGGTACTGTTGTTACTGCTACTAGATTCCAAAGTTCTTTTCCTTTATTCTCGTTTGGGAAATCTTTGTATCATTTGATATCATTACGTCTACTATGTGGGTTTATTTCTTGTCCATAGGAATAGTGGCTAGCCTAGTTACATTTATGTAATTGTTCTATTTGCATGTATTGTTCTGTTCTAGCTTTACAATCTGAATATCAATAATATGCTGTGAATGCATATACGAGGTTTGTTCAAAAGAAAAGGTGAATTTTGAATTTTTTTGAAAAGTATTTATTTATTCATCGATATCCATTTTGTCCCCTTCAAAGTAATCCCCTTCAGATATAATGCACTTATGCCAGAGCTTCTTCCAATCCTCGAGGCACCTCTCAAATGCGCTTTTCGGTATGGTCATCATCTGACTTTACCTCATCAATTGTGGCAAAACACTTTCCTTTCATTAGTCTCTTCAGTTTTGGGAATAGGAAAAAGTCGCAGGGAGCCAAATCTGGTGAATAAGGTGGTTGAGGCATGATCGGGGTGTTGTTTTTGGCCAAAAAATCACGAAGAAGCATTGATGTGTGAGCTGGAGCATTATTGTGATGCAGAATCCATGATTTTTTTCCCACAATTCCGATCGTTTGAGCCGTATTGCTTCACGCAAACGTTGCATAACTTCCTTGTAGTATTCCTTATTAACCGTACGACCGGTTGGCAAGAACTCATGATGTACCATGCCATTGTAATCGAAGAAAATAGTGAGCAAAACCTTCACATTTGATCGAACTTGGCGTGCATTTTCTCGGCCTTCTGTAAACCGCTTGTACTACTTATAAACACTTTTTTGAGACAAAGTGGACTCGTCGAATGCCACAGTCAACATTTCAAGTGCCTTGGAGCACTTTATTCAATTTTTAACGCAAAATTTAATACATATTCTTTGATCCATTTTTTTCAAAAGTCAAAAATCGAAGAACACACACAAACGTGACTAAGCTTTTCAGTTGTCAACAACAAACTACTAATCCAAATTGGCTGATAATGCCAATATATGACTAACACATATGTACCAACGTAACAAAAAAGAATTTCCATAGTCGAATGTACACAGCACGCGAAAATTCAAAATTCACCTTTTCTTTTGAACAAGCCTCGTACAAGCTTCTGTTGCATAATTTTAATTGTAATGTTTATTATTATTGTTATTTTATCATTACTAATAATTATTATTATTTTTACGAGATTTGACGAAACAGCATATGTAATTATGAATGTATTATGCTAAAGATATCTTTTCAAAAATGTGAAATGATAATGCTAATAACACTAAATCTTATCTGACTGAAATAGGCTTTAGAGTTAACAAAAATGTTTTATAAATGACAAGGAAGACTCTTAACTAAGAAATATTACTGATGCCACAATATACTTTGCTCCAGTTTTCGTGGTAACTTCTACGACTTATGTGATATATTTTTATCTCCCGAAATAACTTTTTATTCTATTTCAGCAATACGAACACAATAAATAAATTTTATAGCGCCAGTCTAGTACGTATATTAGAAAAATTTCGTATACACGAAGCAAACTAAGCGCATATCGTCGAAGTAAAGCGGTATAAAAATAGGGGTTCGTTAGGCGGTGGGTTTGCTGGAGCGGCGGGCGTACAGCTAACTGACGTTTGAGTTATTTCTTTGGTTAGGTACTTTGTAAGGTTATAATTCATTTTCATAAATACATTTTGCAGCCCGCTGCAAACTGATTTATTGCCTCGACGGGCGATAAAACATGAACAGTGGACAAAGGACGTAAAACAAAAAAAAGGGAATAAAGAAAAAATGGGGTCCAGGTAGTACGGAATTTTATTATTGGATGATAAGCCTTTTATAAAATATTTAAATAGTAATATTTCTATCCAACTCTCCTTGTATGTATTGAGTTCGATCATTTGAAGAAATTAATTTCAATATGATTTACTATGATTGCTTCAGATCGTGCATATATACAGCAGGTACCACAAAAAGGTACACGATATATACAAAAATATATCTGCCGAATTCATGTAGAATGGTCTTTATGTTTTTTATGCCCAAATTAAAGACGATTATCAGAGCTGTGTGTGTTGGTCGAATAATGGATGTCAATCAGGCTATGAGATCTATCGCTGATTGAGAAATTTTCTGAATACTACTGTTTGTTATAATCAGTGCTTTTTGTATGTTTGTATGTGTATGTGGACTTATTTCTAAAGGTTGTATGTGATGAAGAAATTGTTTCGTTGTAATACCTGTTACTGACATCACTATCAAAACTGATACTGCTTCATGATTCCAGAGCTCTTTTAATTTGATTGCAAGTTGTGTGGATTTTACTTTTTCTTATGCCTTTTGTGTAATATTTGTATCATTTGATATCACGATGTCTATTATGTAGGCTTTCCCTTGTTTTTTACTAATAAGTGTCAAGTAACGTCTTGCCTCTTAGTAGTAATTTGGTTGTCTTTGTATATTATCTTGTCCTAGTATAGTTTGTAATCATTATTTTTCTTGAATACTTTATGGGATGTAAACAAATCTAGCAGTCGGAGGATGTCTCATTCGTAACATGGGGTACAAAAACACATTATTTTTCGAAGGAAGTTCTCAAGATTCTTTTCTTTGACTTTATTTATATTTATATATATATTTATAACAATTGTATTCATTAATAATTCAATAGAATTTCGAATTAAGATAATTGTTCTGATAATACGATTCTATGAATAACTTATATAGAAATAAACGTTTGTGTGCCTTCGTTCAAAAAAATTATTTTTGATTTAGTTTCTATGACTTCTGGCTCGGCGTTCATGGAACTAAAAACGAGCTATGATCAATAATAATAATAATAATAATAATAATAATGTATATACAGTAAAACCTGTCAATAACGGCCACCCAAAAAGCAAAATATATTGGCCTTTATATAAAGGTGTCCGTAATTGACAGGTTTTTCGTCTCACAAATAAAATACATAATTAATTTTAGGATTTGCTTTCTTTATTTTATTAATTAAAGTAAATAGTATATAAATACAAATATGTGTAAGAAAAACTAAAATTTTAATGTATTTACATATTATAGATAATATGACATCTAATAAGTTATTTATATGTATATATTATTACAATATATTCATACGAAAAAACGCAATTTATTAGGATTGTTTAAAGTATGTCTCAATATTTGTTTGCTTCACATTTTTTAGCTTCGATTTAAAAACTGCAGCTTCACATGTAAGTAAAATTTTAGAAACATCCATATAAATGTCACCATTGTTATTGCACAATAAATAATTTTGTATGTCTCTTAATTTTGCACACACTTCACTCATACTAGATAAACTAGATTTTGGAGTTTCACATTCGTCCAAGTCACTATTATCAGAGTTATGTTCTCCATCATTATTGCACAAATCTTCAACAATTTCTGGAATACTGAAGTTAGGGCTCTCTGTAGGCACATGACGATCAATGGATGGATTTAGATGAATATGCTTCTATTCATCTAAATCCATCAAAAATCCGTTACGAACTGTAGGATATAGCTGGGCAAGGAGTATTTCGTCTTCTTCATCAAACATTGTGTCCTCCTGGATAACATCAGAGAATCCGGCCTTGGAAAAACATTTTTTAACTGTAGCAGGAGATACCTTTTTCCAAGCAGCTGTAATCCATACAAGTGCATTGGCTAAATTTATGTTTTTTTCAAAAATTTCAAAATCATATTCATTGTCAATAAACGTTAGAAGCTTTTTAATCAAAAAATTTCGGTAAATCAATTGGAAATTCTGAATTATTCCTTGATCCAAGGGCTGACAATACGAAGTGGTGTTTGGCGGCAGGAAGACTAGTTTAACATTTTCTAATGGAACTTTAGAATGTGAAGTGGCATTATCCAAGAAAAGAAGCACTTTTCTATTTTGTTTTTGCATTTTATTGTCAAATTTATGCAGCCATCTTGTCATAATTTCCGTTGTCATCCATGCCTTTTTGTTAGAAACCCATTCTAAGGGTAATTTGTCCACATGACTACCCTTAAAACAGCGAGGATTTTTACTTTTTCCAATTATTAATGGATCTTCCTTCTCACCTTCCATATTTGCACATAGTAAAACAGTCAAACGTTGTTTTGCTGCCTTCTTCCCTGCACAATTCTCACTTTTTAATGCAAATGTCTTATTTGGCATAGCGCGGTAATAAAGATCTGTTTCGTCGGCATTAAACACATCTCGAGGAGAATAATTTATTAAAATCAACGGTAACTTGGTTTTCCAGTCTTTTATATCGTCCAAATTAACCTCTGTGGAATCACCACAAATTGATTTAAAAGTTATACTGTGTCGCCGACAGAAACTTTCCAACCATCCATTAGATGCTGCGAAATTTTCCATCTTTAAACTGCTTGCTGTCTCCAGTGTTTTTTGTTTAAGTAGCGGCCCAGATATTGGAATTGCTTTATTTCTGGCTTTGCAAAACCAATTGTAGACGACTTGATCCACTGCCAATCCTTCCGACTTCGGAAATTTTCGTTTTAGCTCCATGTTAACACCTTCCCCGACCATCTTTTTTAATGCACCTTTACTTTTCATAATATCGTTAATTTGTGTTTTTCCAACCCCATATTTTTCGGCCAACTTTCGCGCATACTTTTCACTTTCCGCGATTATATTTATTTTGTCTTTTAGCGACAAACGTTTTCTTTTTTGCGACATACTTAATTACGAACCTTTCGAATACGGAGACAACTTTAAACTGAATTGTTTGCTTTAGAATAATAAAGTTTAAATCGAAAAGGGTGAATTACTACCAGGTAATAGGAAACCCCGGGAAACCCCGACAATTTGTATTAGGTATTTCCGTCAATAAAGATATACATGTCATAAATACTCCGGCCGACATTGGCAGGTAAATTTCTATGAAAATAGGCCGTAAAAGTTTGGGTTATTTGGCCGCGGCCGTTTTACAAAGGTGGCCGTAATTAACATGTATTTGTGTATGGGAATTTCCTTATAGTCGATTCGGTGGCCGCTTTAGTCAGGTGGCCGCTTTAGTTAGGTGGCCGCTAACACAGGTTTTACTGTATTTGCCCAACAGATCTTTACAATCCTATTACAGGACAACTTTTAATTCTAATTACTTCCGCGTTGACTTTCAGTGAACACTAAATTTTCTAAATACTTTAAATACTAATTAACATTAAATACTTATTTGTAAGACCCACCACCACAAGAAGTATAAACACACCTATACACTACAAACACTGACGTAAAATCGTTGGTAAAGGACTATAGTTTATATCCACGGCTGTTAAATTATTAAAGTTATTACACATTCGGTAGACCGGCGATCCAATCATTACATTTGTCCTTGGAATGGGCAGGCGAAAGGTGTTCGTTATTCTAATCGCTTGCCTGGGAACCAAAAAGTTTATCTTTGCTAGAATTTTAGGTGCGTCTATTCCATTATGTAGAAGATGGTAAAGAAACTTTATTTCATTGCGGTGTCTACGGAGCTCTAATGATTCTATGTTAAATGTAGTTAGTAGATTAATGTGGCTGTAGCCCCGAGGAGGATTGTTCCCAAACTGGCGAAAGTAGAGGTACTTCAGAAAGCGCCTTTGCACTAATTCCAGCACATGGATATGTGTTCTATAAAGAGGTGACGACACCAATGACGCATATTCGAGTTTCGACCTAACAAAGGCAAAATAAAGTGGTATTATGCTGTCGATTGACGAGAAGGACTTGGTGGTTCTAATTACGAAACCCAAAGTTTTTAATGCAGCATTGGATATATTATTTATATGGATATTGAATAATAATTTGGAGTCAAATGTAATACCCAAATCCCTAACAACTTGGCATTTTTCTAGGCAAGCATTGTTCAAAGTGTAATTGAATTCGATAGAGGAACCTCTACGAGTGAATGAGACATATCTACACTTAGAAATATTCAAGTGAAGCCCATTATCGGTGCACCACGTCTGGATTACATCCAACTGTTCCTGAAGGTGAGCGCAGTCATCGATATTATTTACTGCGTGATATATTTTCAGATCATCTGCGAATAATAATTTCTCACAGTCTAGAACTTCAGCAAGGTCGTTTATAAAAATAGAAAATAAAAGAGGTCCGAGATTTGATCCTTGTGGAACTCCAGATGTTGAATGAAAAGGCTGTGATTTATGACCTTTGTAGTAGACGTAGTTAGGTCTATGAGATAAGTAGGACCGAAATAGGAGCGCGAGCGACGGCGAGAAACCCACCTTAGCCAGCTTGTGTAGTAATATTGAGTGATCTATCCGATCAAACGCTTTAGAGAAATCGGTAAAAATAGCGTCTACTTGAATGTTTTTATCCATATTATCAGACAGAAACTGCGTAAATATTGTTAAGTTAGTTACCGTTGAACGCTTACCAAAAAAACCATGCTGGCTTGTGGATAGCAGAGATTTGATTTGCGGAGAGATGTTATGAAAGAGGCAAGCCTCAAAAACTTTGGCGAAGTTGTTTATTATTGTAATGGGACGGTAATTTTCAATGCAACCCACATCGCCCTTCTTGTAAATCGGAACCATTCTACCAATTTTCCAGCATTCAGGAAAAGTACAAGACTGTAGTGCAAGATTAAATAGTTGGCATAATGGAGCAGCAAGGACGCCAGCACAATCCTTAATCAGGAAGCTAGGGATACCATCACTACCCACAGTATTGGAATTCTTAAGTCGTTTTAATGCGTAAAAAACATCCGATTCCAGAATAATCAGTACATTAACTAAGGTACTACTTAATGAATTCTGGGCAGTAGGAGTAGGAGTCGAGAGAGGCAATGAGTAAACAGAGGTGAAGAAGTTCAGGAATTCATTGATTATTTCCCGAGGCTGAGTCAAAAGTGCACCACTAATGTTCTTCAGTGAACTGGGTAATCCCTTATTAGTCTGTTTGCTTCGTATGAAATTCCAATAAAGTTTAGGATTGTGTTTTACTGAATGCTGTACTCTATTCAAATAGTTGTACAATATTTTGGCATTTCGTTTTATTTTCTGCCGCAGTAATTTGTACTTTTCTAAAAATTCTAAAGAACGCGTTTTCCTATATTTCAATCGATATCGATTTTTTAGTCTCAATTCATTTATATGTTCCCCAGTAAACCATACTGGATAACTCGCCGCACTCATGCGCTTCAACGGTACAAATAAATTAAAGTATTCATATATTTTAGCATAAAAATCTCTACACGCTGATTCAATATCAGTATATGAAGTGAGAAATGACCAATCACTATGCAATAATGCGTTATAAAGATTGATGTAGTCGGTTTTTCTGAAATTGTAAGTGTAACAACCCTTGTTTGGAATTAAGCTGGGAAAATTATGATTACTAAAATCAATAGACAGATTTATTGTGGGATGATCCAAATCCTCATTCACCATTGGTGCATTCTCCCGTTCAACAACTATGTGTTTGCTATTTGTTAATACTAAATCTATAATTCGTTATCTGTGATTAACAATATTATTAATTTGCGCTAGATCGACAAAGTTAGCAAAGCTATGTGTTAGTTGAGATTTTACATTGCTTATGTCAGGATTATTAAAGTGCGTGATGTTAAAATCGCCCACGATCAATATATTGCTTGTATACTTTGCACAAACATCTTCAAACAAAAGTAAAAACTCTTCATAATCAGAAACAGAAGTATCAGGAGGAATAGAAATAACAAAAACAGCCAACCGGACAGATTGCATATGAATTATACTACCGAGGATATCAATGATCGGTATAGCACTTGTGATGTTATTCAGTTCAATTAGCTCGACACAATAGTCTGATTTACAACCGATAAGAACACCACCACCCCGTCTCCTACCAACAATGCCGAATCGTCTGTCCTGCCTCAAAACCTGGTAGTTTGCTGGAAACAATTCACTGCTATTGATATCCTCCGATAGCCACGTTTCAACAAGGCAGACAACATCGAATTCAGAGTCACTTATATTTGTATAAAAATCATGAACCTTGGTTCGTAAGCCGCGCACATTCTGATAGTAAGATAATAGACTTGTAGATATCTGTCAGGCGAATCTAGTTTAAATGTACTATAGTGGGAATGCCCCTCTCATACTTAATTCTGAGGCCAGTCTCTCCATATAATAATAATATAATAATAATGCCAAAGATATTTATATACATAATTCATTAGATACGTAAAAGATTTCCATTATTGATTTTACAAATTATATATATATAGTAATGTTTAATACTGTTATTATACAATCAATAAAACTATAAAATTTTATGGTTATTAAGAATAACAACCATCAGACATGCAGTGATCTTATGGAAGACTTTTAAAAAAATGAAGAGAATATTAATCAACCACAAATTAGGAAGATTAGATTGGCCATATGTCTTTGAAGTGTGATTGGATAATAGCAAGCCTACAAGACGATGTAAATCTATTCCATTTACTTGTTTGCATATGATTTGATATAAGTAGTCTTCGTCAGTACGAAGAATTAAAAACTTTGCACGTCTGAAAGTAAAAATTTTGAAACATCATTAAATCGTTTGACTTCTTTCACGAACGACTCCTAATATCGTGCTATATTTCGAAAGAGTATAGTTTAAGACTACTGAAACTAATGCTACTATCACAAATATGTAGTTAGAAGAAACTTGCAGGTACTTGGATGACATTTCCGCAACCCAACTTTACTCGAAATAGTGTTGGGGTGGTGTTTTCACGACATGAGGATAATTATATAACAGCTATGAACTCACTTTGTAGGCTCTATGTTTTGGATAGTTACTATGATATGGTATCGCCAATCATTAGTAAAAGAAAGTTTATTCGCACTTTTACATTCGCTTAAACCAATCCGAAAAGCATTGCTGCCATTGTGAAGGCGGTATCTGCAAAATAAATAGTTATGTACCATTCGAAATTGACCGTTGTATAACTCTCTAAAGGCACGGTTGCAAGGTGACCGGTTTTTCCGAAAAAACAGACTACCATTTGTCTTGATGTGTTTTGAGCGCGAACAACTTTTGTTGGTTTTGGCTCACCTTGGAATATCCACATAGTCGACTGCTGTTTACTATCGAGTTCATACGTATAATTCCAAGATTCAGCACTTGCGACGACTTTATAAATGTTCTTTAAAGCACCGCCATTGTATTTTTAGTGGCGCCGATCGACACGAGTCCTTTTTTGAGCGGTTGTCAAATTATGTGGTACCCAACATGAACATACCTCCTTAACGACTAAATGTTCATGCAGGATCTTATGCACACTGGTGTTACTAATACCTAGGCATGCCTCTAACTCATGGTATGTCACATGACGGTTTTGCATTATCAATTCAGACACTGCATTAATGTTTTCCGACACAACAACATTTGTGGGACGACCTTCACGAAATTCATCGTCCAAAGAACGCCGTCCAAGTTTGAATTCACTATACCAGCGATATATTGTAGTTTTCGATGGTGCTTCATCACCCTGTAAAGAATTTAGCTCGTCGATGCATTCTTGTTGAGATAATCCACGCCGAAAGTTATGAAAAATAATTGCAGGAAAATGTTCGCGTGTCAATTCCATTTTTTCGCTGACATAAAATTTTCAAGTTACTGTCGACAATAGAAATAGTGGGCGGATAATAAAACAGTCAAGGTAAATATATTGTCAAAAATGACAAACTTCACGATGCATTCATCAGATCGGACGCAACACTAACAGTGTTGTCGGTTCCCGAAATATAAATGGCTGCCCTCGTACATGTTTAAAAATAGCTCTAATTTATACAGTAATATCAGACTTCCAATTTAACAGGAAATGATGTTAACTTTTTATTATAAATGAAAAATATTTGTATACTTTTAGCCAAAATATTATATGTTTTATACTACTGTTCAGCTTACTTTTTCTTTTTCTGTATTTACTTTCTCTAATTATTTGTTTATATACTTTGTCATTTAACAAAATAGAGTTGATTATTTTTCTTTTGGATTGTGGAAGATTATTTTGTAAATACCCTAGGAAAGTTACTATATTACGTTATTATTATATAACTTACAAAGCAATTCCTTAGCGATTAATCAATTGAATTATAACTTTCAAACTGTCGCAGAAATGTGGAATAAGAAAAATTGGCATTCGAAGGCAGTATACTATATTCCCGTACGTTGACTTATTTGCCCTTAAAAAGTATGTATATCTGAAGTAGAAATATTACTAAGTATGCGCAATGTTTCCTGTAATAAAATGAGAACAAATTCTAATGTATATTTTATTTCTTTACTAAGAACGTATTCGTTCTGCTCTCCTGTGTTCTACAAACAAACTTTTCGAACATGCATTGGAAATAAGAATTTTCATCGATATAGACGACTTTGATGATTACATAGGGCTCGAAATCGGTCCAAGAAGCACA
This sequence comes from Dermolepida albohirtum, assembly GCA_031893035.1. Lineage (NCBI taxonomy): Eukaryota > Metazoa > Arthropoda > Insecta > Coleoptera > Scarabaeidae > Dermolepida > Dermolepida albohirtum. The sequence continues at coordinate 117,574 of JAVIWB010000041.1, read as the reverse complement.
ACGAAGTATCTACATACATAAGTATATGGAGAAACTTTACAAGTATTTGCAGTTTTTCTGTGTTCTTACGTTTTACATTTAGACAACGTACTTGTTCGTCTACAATCAATAAAAAGAACTAAATTAAGTTACAGTTGTAACATATGTATGTATTGGATAGTATACATTGTATATGCTTCCTCTGTTCCAGTAATTAGAAACATGAAAAACGCTATGAGTTGTTCTAAATCGAGAAAAATATAGAGTAATCACTAATGCCACGCATCACAACTTGTTAACAGAGTAGCACGTAGTGAAATATATATTGGGCTTACCAAGAGGGAGTGAGAGAGATAGATTTTTTTCTCATATTGACGAAACAATTGGTGATGGAAAATGATATATCACATATAAATAGAAACGATATTTCTTTGTTAGTATTAAAATAATAAAATAGATATACATACATATATAATTGTATATATGTCATCACAAAAAACATTTAATAAGAAAATTTAATAATTTAGCTTGAAGATCATTGTTGAAGTATTCGTCTAATACGAGTATATAGAGCTCCCTCTCAATGAGTGCATTTTTGGTTGTTCTTGTGAATCTTTTCGTGTTCAGCTGCTTGAAATGCTGATACAAGTAATTATAAAATTTGATACTCCAATAGTGTGTAATGTTTTGTGTTGTTAAAATACGGACAGATCATTTATATGTCGCGTAAAGTAGTTGTGTTTTTTTTCCATTTTTTCTGTATTGTCGCCAGTGTTCCTGGGAATACTTTAGGGCTGTATATATACACAAGGTCAACAGGGTGAGTGTCTTATGCTGCTTAAAATACATTCTGCGTAAATTACGATATCGAAGGTCAGATATAGTTCGTATTGCCCTTTTTTACAGGGTGGATATCCGTTCTGCTGCAGAGGATGTTCGCCAGAAGAGAATGCTATAGAAGAGGTAACAACGAATGAAGGTAGGCAAATATAATTGCCTGGTATGCATTTTTATATTTTTAATGCAGTAAATTTAGTTTCTTTGCCAGTTGATTCACGTGGTGGATCCATTTTGATCCTTCATCCATGTGTATAAGAAGAAATTTCACAATCAGCTCTCCTTGAGGTTTTGCTGTTAAAGTCAAATGTTGTCTTTCTTTGTTATTCAGTTTTACTTTATTAGCAGCAAACGAGTGAATGGCCTTTTTCATTTTTTATAGCTATATTTGAATCTATAATCAATCATTTTCTACGTAGCAGTCGGAGGATGTCTTATTCATAATGAACTATCCAGATATCAATATGAGTTTTCTGTTAGTTTGTGGGTTGGCATAATTTTCTATTTTCTTATTGATTCATTCATTTTATCGCGAAGACTAAATGGAGAAAACTTCATAAATTTTCTACAAAATTCTCTTTCCATTCTATTATAAGATGTTTCATTAAATTTAAGAGCAATTAGATGGATTTTGGATGGTGGTGCCCCGCTACATTTTAGTTTACTTGCAAGATCGTTTTTAGATATTACATATTCTGGTCGATGGATTAGTCGTAAGAGGTATAACTTTAGATTTTTTAATTAGTTCATTTGTTCTACTGCGCAGACTAAATGGAGAGATATGTTATAATGTTCTATAAAATACATTTCTCACTCTGTTAGAAAATATTCCATTAACTCTTTAGACATAGCATACACTATTCTATTGGGTTGGCAACTAAGTACTTTCGGTTTTTACTGATAGAGAGCGTTGCTTTATTTTTTGTATAAAGTATGTTAGTGCTGTACGTTACCGTTTGTCGCGTGATACTAGTCACATTGACGTAACTTCAGAAGCAAGTAGTGCGTGACTTTTATTAAAGCTATTAGTTGTGGGTTAATTTTAAATGGAGCGCAGAAACGAACATTTTCGACATATTTTACTACTGATAGAGAGCGTTGCTTTATTTTTTGTATAAAGTATGTTAGTGCTGTACGTTACCGTTTGTCGCGTGATACTAGTCACATTGACGTAACTTCAGAAGCAAGTAGTGCGTGACTTTTATTAAAGCTATTAGTTGTGGGTTAATTTTAAATGGAGCGCAGAAACGAACATTTTCGACATATTTTACTATTTTATTTCCGTAAAGGAAAGAAAGCTGCTGCGGCTCACAAAAAAATATGTGAAGTTTATGGTGCTAATTGCTTAACAGAGCGCACGTGTCAGAATTGGTATAAAAAATTCCGTTCTGGAGATTTTTCCCTCAAAGATGAGCAACGTTCTGGTCTGCCTACTGAAGTTGATGATGACCAAATCAAAGTCATAATTGAAGAGGATTGTGTGATATAATATAACTGTTCGTGAGGTTGCGGAGAGGCTACATGTATCGCACACAACAATCGAAAAACATTTAAAATGTCTTGGGCATGTTAAGAAGCTTGATATTTGGGTACCTCACGAATTGAAAGAAATTCATTTAACACAAAGAATCAACTTTTGCGATATGCACCTTAGACGAAATGAAACCGACCTTTTCTTAAAAAGAATCATCACTCGTGATGAAAAATGGGTCCTGTACAGTAACATAGTTCGAAAACGATCATGGAGCAAACACGATAAACCAGCTCAAACCACATCGAAAGCTGAATTGCATCCAAAAAAGATCATGCTGTCAGTTTGGTGGGATTACAAAGGTGTTGTGTTTTTTGAGCTACTTCCAAGGAACCAAACGATCAATTCTTATGTTTACTGTCAACAATTAATAAAACTGGATGAAGCAATCAAAGAAAAACGGTCAGAATGGTCAAATCGGAAAGGTATAGTTTTCAACCGAGATAATGCAAGGCCTCACACATCTTTGGCAACTCGTGGGAAACTATTGGAGCTTGGCTGGGAAGTGATGCCACATCCCCCATACAGCCCTGATCTAGCACCATCTGATTACCATTTATTTCGAAGTTTGCAGAATTCTTTGAATGGTAAAACTTTCACAAATGACGATGACCTTCACTCGCACCTGGTTCAGTTTTTTGCTAATAAGGACCAGAAACTTTATGAGCGGGGAATCATGCAGCTGAAAGAAAGATGGCAAAAGGTCATTGAACAAAATGGAAAATATATAATTGATTAAAAACTATTCTTTGTTTAAAAAAATGTGTTTTATTTTATACTACAAAACCGAAAGTACTTAGTTGTCAACCCAATAGATCCGCACACTCACCGTGTTTGAATTGATATTTCTGGAGCATTTAAAAACGTTTAGTTTAATGGGTTAGCATTGAAACTGAAGAGTAGAAACCCACATTCAGAGTATAGAAGATAGATGTACAACGATATTTAACGGTTAATGTCTATGTGATTCTAGTAACAAGAAGTGATTCTAGACTCTAAACTTTTCGAAACATTTCTAAATATATCTGTAGATATGTAAGGAATAAATAATATTTAATAATTTAAACAATTAGTAATTCAGAAGTGCGAAAGAAATTTCTTAAACATCTTCGAAGGCTTATCCCATAAACAGGTTTTACTATTCCATTCTGTTAGGTGATGTACCTTCATCTTTATGAGACTAATAATTTGGCTATTGCCTCAAAGCAGAAAATTTCGAAGAATTTCAATTTCTGATGCCCCGTAATGCAGGAGAAGGCGGTAGTCAAATACCAAATGTAACTACGATGTATTTAGATTACACAGTCAATTGGAGTTTTGATTAGGCGGATTGTTATTTCCCTTGCTGTATGTGGGAACAGTATGGAGCGGGAACAAACAAGATCCCTAAAAATAGTTAGAAAAATACGTGAGAGGTTTTTAAGCTGCATGACTGCAAGAACTCATCAAAAGAAAAGTAAGCTAGGAAAGTAAAAATGCCAAGTTCGTCTACAAAGACTTCGATCTCAGCTTTACGTAGGCTGTTGTGTATTCGAAAGTAACTGGGGCAGTAATGTTTAATGTAATAATTGTTAGTGCTAGAGCTCCTTAAGGTCTCTGACATGTATTTCTTGTCTTAAGTCGTGGACAAGTTAGTTCAAAATTTTGCTTAAGTTGCAAAATACTACCACCATTTATTTGTTAGTGACACATAAGGCTGCGGGGATCAGTAATGTAGGAAAGGTGAGTTTGATGATCGACGAGGAGATTTAATGGAGTTTAGAAGACTAAAGGGCAAAAGCTAGCTGGTGATACAGGGTCTAGATTACATAAAGAATAAAATAATAGTATGCTTAACTTAAAAAGATACATCCAAAGAAGCCAAGAGACTTCAGAAAGAGATGTGAACCACTATAGATTCGGGAGGGTTGCAGTGGAATAGGTCTAGGAAGCTAAAAGGATTCAGAGATACACGAGGACCACACTAGATCTGAGAGGGTTACAGAGTAGTAGGTTTAGGAATCCAAGAGACTTCAGAGAGACATGAGGACAGCAATCGGTCTAATAAAGCCCTTTTAGATCAATTATTGTCCTCATGTCTCTCTGAAGTCTCTTGGATTCCTAGTCCTATTTTACTGCAATCCTTTAAGATTGGAATAGGTCTAGGAAGCTAAATGAATTCAGAGATACGTGAGGAGCACAGTAGATCTGAAAGGGTTGCAATGAAATAGATTTAGGAAACCAGGAGACTTCAGAGAGATATGAGGACAACAATCTATTTAAAAGGACTCTAGTTGAATCGATATTATGGTCACTTCTACGAATCTTAAATCTTAATTTCTTAATTTCTAACAGAATTGCGACAAAAAAGAATAGAACACAAAATAGGAATTCTTAGGAATAAACTAGAACAAATTCCTGCTTTCAAATGTGGAATAGAAAATCTTATAAGAAGAAATTGAGATGAACTATTCAAACCAGAACCAACAGATTTTAGATTTTTTCATCACATTTTTCGTTCGTTGGGGTATTTTTTCCACTGAAAAATAGATACGTTCATACACTATATCGTGCTTTTTGTATTTCTCCATTTATTCCTCGCTCAGTTATGTCCGAATGAAAACGCAATGTACGGGCACAGAATGTTTTTTTTTGTCGGTTAGCCGCTCAACGCAACACGCACATGGCTGCGGTCATTTTCAATCAACAAACACAAAGAAACGTGCAAAATCCGTACATGTTTTCGCTAATGTGACCAGTGTACGGGATTCAATTCCCGATCAGTATTTAACAGGAAACATAATAACGTTCGTAGGTGCGTTGTGTGCGAGGTATCGGGGACATCGATCCGTTCCGATTTCGGTGGTGATTTCATCTTCCGTACGAATGAACACTTGACACAGAGTACAAACGAAATATTGCGATGATAACGGTCTGCTTAATGCGAGTACATTGAATCCGGAGCTATTGAAAAAGTTTAGTTGGCTGATTGATTGCGTTTTCAGCACGAAGAAAATTAAAGTTTTAAACAGAAAATAACTTGGGTGGTAATAAAAAAGCTAGGCGACTTTTAAATATCTTTATTACGTGTTATTTTCTTTGTTTATATACAGTCTCTGGCAAATTTGTACTATAAGTCGCTTGTATTTAAATATATTTCAAATTTTCGATTGGAAACAGATTTAGTTGTTTGAAGAAGACAACCATTATACTCGTATTATTGGGAAAACTCCCTTATTATCGGTTTTGGATATGTACCTGCTATTAGGGTCTAAACACAGATAATGAAATATGTGAAAACACTACAAATAATATCCAATTTTGGTTGAAATTTGTACCTATTCGTGTTTAGAAGTGCTGGACAAACTTTTGGATTTTGATTTTGGTGCTTTATGGGATCTGGCCAGACTCATTTATATTTTCATGTACTTGTATAGAAATATTGCGTTTTTGACGATGCATTGTATTTATATACCATGCAGGTATATATTTTTCTGTGGCTTTCATATATGTTGAACTACCGCTCATGTAAAAACATTTTTAAAGAAATGTTTCAAGGTAATCGGAATTCTATAATGAAATACGATACGAATTCTATTATTGATAATCATTCATGCAACTAAACAAATATAATCTACTTTGGAGTGTTGTTGGTATACTGGGTCTGAACATCATGCACAAAAGGTACGAGTTTTGCGACGTGTTTTATCACTTTCCTGTATAGAAAGTTTAGAATCTCTCTTCTACTCGAGCGTATTAGGGCCGCTTTCCTTTTCAAATGCTTCTACTGGATTCTGAAATAGAACAACGAAACGAAAATTAATGAAATTAGATAAGGTGCAATATGTTTTCATGGTGATGCATGAAATAAAACGATTCAATCGCCGAATGAGTAGCAGATTGCTTGAGAGTACATAACGTGGAGAGGAAATTACGTTTTGCATGAGATTTATTGGAACCATCAACTTCTTTGCAAATGCAAAATATCACCAGTGCCATCATAGCTAACATGTTACGCGACTCACACAACAAATGAAAGAAAAAAAAACTAAAACGTGGCAAAATTTTAAGACTAATTTGTAAATTCGATATCTGCAATAAAACTTTATACATACAACGCCGCACTTAGAACAATGAAAAGTACAATAGATAAAAGTAATCTTCTATAAATTCGTTTATTCCTAAGAAAGGTGTTTAATGGTGGTTAGAATACTGACGATTTTATAATTGTGTAAGGGATGCTTGATAGTGAAAGATATCAATAGTTAATACACTTGCATTTGTGCTCTCACTTTGTATTGTATTTTCTGTTACTTTTAGTTTGCAAACTAAGGTTAATTTATATCTGTCGATTAGTAATTTTAGTCATTGTTTAACTACATAACTTATATTTCTATTTCCTTTTATTTTACCTGTCCATATTTTGTTTATTTATTTCGAAATAAATATTTAGCTTGTTTACCCTTTGTGATTATAGCTCCTTTTCTTCTTCACTTATTTCTTTTTACTTCTATCTGTTTTTCCAAAAAAATAAGTGCTTTTTGTAGTAGTAAATATCATTCATTATTTTCTTCTATAATACATAGCCCTCCTTTGCAATTTTTTATGTTTTATGTTTCTGTTGGTTCAGTCTTGTTGGTCTTGAAGTCGTCGCGAGGGACCCCGCCGATGCAGAAGAGTGTCCTTGTGTTATTCCTTCATTTCTCTCTGAATATACTTTAATATGTATATGCACATTATTATTATTTGTCTTTAACACCTGTATCATATCATGGATTGTGCTTGCTGTAATACTTCAATGAACAAAGTGGATAGTTATATTAACTGCATCGTTTCCAAGAAACAACGTATAACTTCCCGTGTTGAACTGACGAGGATCGAAGTTAAAAAGACTCTATGATTTGTTCTAGACCTTTAAGGACTGCTTGAAGTTTGGCAATGATCTGGTTAGTTTACAGGAGGCAATTTTTGTTTTACAGGAAGAGATCAAAATTTTGAAATCAGTTACTTCAGAACCAGATAAAGTAAATTCTTAACTTGCATCTGAAGATATTCACGAAATATCTGAGCGGAAAAATGTAAAAACCACATTGTTCTTTTTGGTATTCCTGAAATTTATTAATTATTCTAAAAATCAACGCATTGTATTCGAGTGCAACACTATTCTCGAAATGTTCAATTTTCTTGAGTTGTCGCTACAGATTTTAGCTTCGGCAGAAGAAGAAGATTTGATAACAGAAACGCTAACTCTCTTGGTATCACTTCTTTTGATGCTGTTTCAGAAATACTTAAAAAATCTGAATTGTTAAGGAGCTCTCAAGGGTATATGGATCTCGCAGGACCGTACACCATTCCAACAAATACTTTATATAAGTGTTAAAGATGACTTCTTGAAGCGCAAGAACAGTTGTGAGAGTAATCTCAAAATCAAGAACGTTCACGATGTTCCCCCGAATAATTTCACCCTTAAATTAAGTAATCCCAACTAATGTTATCCTCTTAATATTTACTCTAAGAAAGGAATGCTCGTAGTCTTCGTAGTAATACTCATATGTTGCTTACTGATAGTTACTTATGTCCTTTGATTTTCCGCTGTTCACTGTTCACGACATAACCGAAACTCACTCGCCACTAGCAGATCTTTGGGGGGCGTTGTTATGGCTTTTTCAAATAGTATTACTTATGAAGTTGATACTACAACATTTAATATGGCTTCATCTTTGATTGGCCTTTGATCACCAAGATTAGTGTTGTGGCTCAATTTTATTGTTACTTGGTCCTAGTTTATATTCTTCCGGACTTGGATTCCGATTCCTTAGAACACTTTTTTAATTTGCTTGACGTCTTCATCACAGATGAACCTGTAATCATGACCGATAACTTCGATTTTCCAAATTTCAATTTTATTTCTGATTCTGGTTCTCGCGATTCAAAACTTAATTTGTTTTTGTCGTTTATGGATTCCTAGAGCCAATGCCAATTTAACGATGTCCTAACTGCGAATGAACGAATGCTTTACAAAATTTTGCGAGCAATGTTGAGGTTTTACACGACTAGTTACCGCTTATTGCTGAGAATGTTCATCATCCTGCTGTAGACATTACTATACCTAATGAAACTAAATACTTTCTCATCCAGTTAGAAACAATTTTCGCAAAGGCGACTTTCACAAATTCTACTTTAATTTTTCTTCAACAGATTGGTCCTTCCTTCACAACTATGATAGCCTGGACGAAGCTCATCGGGTTTTAATTGCGCGATACTGTATATAAAATTAAATACATCTAGAATAATTAGTTTATCGGTTTTAACGCTTTTGTGAAATATCTACTGTCTCAGAATTTAATTTCGATGGAGCCTGTGGTTGATTAACTTAATCACGAATCCAAAACGCACATAGTGTGCGTCTTGACTTTCGGCGCTACAGATCGTGTACGGAATTTGTTTCGTTCGAGTTTTTGACGTAGTTTTTCCAGGTGCGTCACTGTTTATTATTAATTATCTGCTGATGACAACTTAGTTGTCGAAATATATATACAGAATACGAAAATTAATGTGGAAAAGCGTTATATATAAACCATAAGTGATTAATGTTTTAGAATTAATAAATTTATTCCAAAACTTCCTATACTGTATATTGCAACCAGTCAAGAAAATGTATAACAATACAAGATTAGAAAGATAATATGAACAAATTATTTGATTCAATTAAGGGCAAGAAGCCATTCATTATTTGCGATAATTATGGAATTAGTGTCAGAACAACGACAGAATACGATTAATTACACAAGCGGAAACGTAATGGAAGAAAATGAGTTACACGAACTAATATGATTTCAGAATATCTGTCCGACCAGGTTCACCGCATATACTAGCGGTGTTAAAACCGCTGCCGTTAATATTACTAATAGTTCTCCCCTTTCCTATTCATTTCGTTCGGCTCACTTAAATTTTAATGCGGACACACAGATGTTATGTAAGTGCTATGTGGAAATAATATTGGTCGCCGAGTTCGAGCCAACTTTGGAAATTAAATTTTAAACATTGCGGCGTCCTCATATTTTTGGCATCGCAATTGGGGTGAACGTACCACAAGTTAAGAGGCGAGAATCTTTTCTGAGCGTATGCGGTCCTAGATCTGTTTGAAACATCTGTTCTCCCCCCTGTGTATGTGCTTTTCCCCAAATAATGATTTAGAGAAAATTATAAAAAAATCGGAATACCTGTTTGAGTTTGCTTTATTATATTTGGCTATACCAGGTGTACCAGAAAGTCATCGGTTTTTTTGTAAAAAAAAATACATAATTTTCAAGAAAATTGAAATATTTATTTATTCAAAGCATCTGCCATTTGATTCTATACATGCCCATCTTTAGGGCAATTTATGGATGCCATCCCAAAAAAATTGTTTATTCTTTGAGCAAAACCATTCATCGAGCCATCTTCTAACTTCTTTGAAATTAGCGAAGTGCTGCTCTGCATGCTCGCGTCCCATTAATGCGAAAAGGTGATAGTCGGACGGGGCAGGGTCTGGAGAGTACGACGGGTGCGATATTATGTCTTATATATGTGAGAGCGTTGCTTTATTTTTTGTATAACGTATGTTAGTGCTGTACTTTACCGTTTGTCGCATGATACTAGTCACATTGACGTAACTTCAGAAGCAAGTAGTGCGTGATTTTTATTAAAGCTATTAGTTGTGGGTTAATTTTAAATGGAGTGCAGAAATGAACATTTTCGACATATTTTACTATTTTATTTCCGTAAAGGAAACAAAGCTGCTGCGGCTCACAAAAAGATATGTGAAATTTATGGTGCTAATTGCTTAACAGAGCGCGCGTGTCAGAATTGGTATAAAAAATTTCGTTCTGGAGATTTTTCCCTCAAAGATGAGCAGCGTTCTGGTCGGCCTACTGAAGTCGATGATGACCAAATCAAAGTCATAATTGAAGAGGATCGTCATATAACTTTTCGAGAGGTTGCGGAGCGGCTACATGTATCGCACACAACAATTGAAAAACATTTAAAATGTCTTGTGCTAGTTAAGAAGCTTGATATTTGGGTACCTCACGAATTGAAAGAAATTCATTTAACACAAAGAATCAACTTTTGTGATACGCACCTTAGACGAAATGAAACCGACCCTTTCTTAAAAGGAATCATCACTGGTGATGAAAAATGGGTCCTGTACAGTAACATAGTTCGAAAACGATCATGGAGCAAACACGATAAACCAGCTCAAACCACATCAAAAGCTGAATTGCATCCAAAAAAGATCATGCTGTCAGTTTGGTGGGATTACAAAGGTGTTGTGTTTTTTGAGCTGCTTCCAAGGAACCAAACGATCAATTCTGATGTTTACTGTCAAGAATTAATAAAACTGGATGAAGCAATCAAAGAAAAACGACCAGAGTTGTCAAATTGGAAAGGTGTAGTTTTCCACCAAGATAATGCAAGGCCTCACACATCTTTGGCAACTCGGGAAACTATTGGAGCTTGGCTTGGAAGTGATGCCACATCCCCCATACAGCCCTGATCTAGCACCATCTGATTACCATTTATTTCGAAGTTTGCAGAATTCTTTGAATGGTAAAACTTTCACAAATGACGATGACCTTCACTCGCACCTGGTTCAATTCAATTTTAGCTGAGAAGGACCAGAAATTTTATGAGCGCGGAATCATGCAGCTGAAAGAAAGATGGCAAAAGGTCATTGAGCAAAATGGAAAATATATAATTGATTAAAAACTATTCTTTGTTTAAAAAAAAGTGTTTTATTTTATACTACAAAACCGAAAGTACTTAGTTGCCAACCCAATATATAAAAAATATGTTATATTAAATAATTGGTTGTTGTTTAAATATTGGATCAAATAATGCGAATTAGTATTTTTATATTTCATAAGATAGAAGGGAATAGTTAGTACTTAATACTCCTACCACCTAAATAAAATGTAGTAAATTGAAAAACAAAAATTAAGCATCAAGAAACTCTCGGAGAAAGCCACTGCATAATTTCATTTTAACTCACCTAAACGGAACGCTGTTGAAAACAAACTAGGAAACAATTGTTTCACAATACACATTAAAAAGCTTAAAAGGGCGCCTTTGTTTCGAGAATACGGGCCGGAAGACGGTCTGAGAATTATATCCAGCATTACACCATCCGGTCAAATGGGTTAATCGGGGGGATAAAAATTGCATTAAGTTTTCTTTTGTTTATTCGAAATAAAACGTGGAAAGGAACAAGGCGTAAAAGAAGAAAAGAAAAAAAAGTTTCGTTCGCGCGAAGACGGTGGCGACGTCTAGAACTTTTACGAGTAGGCATTTTGTTCCATTGTTTTGCTTTTATTTCGTTAAAATTTTGGGCTCCGAACTTTCCGCTCGGTAATTTAATATCGTTCTAAATTGATTTCGTAGACGACGAGGTGTTTTTTTTCCCTCTCGGAAAGGGGAAGAGGCCCAATTACTATGGAAACGTTTTTATATATTGGAAATTTCCCTTTGCATATTGATAAGTAAATTCTTTAAGGCGGAAATTTATGTTGCCATTAATCATTCAGGATATTTCTTAATAAATAATGCGAAGGGAGTGTTTGAAATTTATTAATAATATAAATGACATATGGCATTTGATAATAATAAGTTTTATTTCTAAAGCAAAACATACAATATATATCAGAACATATAAAAATAGCAATCCATACATATTACATACACAACCATATGCCAGAAACACGTTTCAAAAAGGGTATTTTTGCCGTAGTTTTCCAGGTGCGACACTGTCAAATTAACTGCGGATGATGACAACTTAGTTGTCGAAATACGTATACAGAATACGAAAATTAATGTGGCAAGGGGTTATATATATCAACCTTCAGTGATTAAATCTAAAAGGTGTTTCAAATTTCACGGCTTTATTAAAGAATAAATGAAACACATAATTTGCATTCTCCTTCAAAAACTTTTTACTGGTAATTGAAGTGTCAGTTATGATATTTATATACCAAAAATAATATCTGTCAAATAGCCTCCTCTTGCAGCTCCACAGACATCCACTCTTTTGTTAATATTTTCAAGGACATTTTACCATAATTGAGGCTCTATCTCACCAATGACACGAATAATTTCATTTTTCAAAGCAGGAATTGATTGTGGATTGTTATAAACTTGACTTTTCACATAACCGCAAAGAAAATAGTCTAACGGTGTCAAATCACATGATCTTGGTGGCCAATTAACATCACCGTTTCTTGAGATTACACGTCCAGGAAATTTTTCTCTCAATAAATCAATTGATTCATGTGCAAAGTGAGTTGTAGCGCCATCCTGTTGAAACCGCATATCCCCTAGATCAATTTAATTTAGGCCACAAAAATTCTGACGATATCGATCATCATTGACAGTTACAGCTTCACCAGCAGCATTTTCAAAGAAGTAAGGTCCAATTACACCACCTGACCAAATGCACACCAAACAGTAACTAGTTTAGGATGCATAGATTTCTCATAAGTAATTCGTGGATTTTCCTCAACCCAGATACGGCAATTTTGTTTATTAACATAGCCACCAAGTTCAGAATTTGCCTCATCGGATTATTTTTCGTTCATTGATGAAATTGACAAATGAACGACGTTTTAAATGATCTAATGGCTTCAGTTCCTGTGTTATATGAGCCCTATATGCTTCCAGAGCTAAAACTTTGTGTAAAATGCGCCATGTTGTTGATCTACTAGGTCCAAGTTGCTGTGAACGTCGTCTAATGGACATTTCAGGATCTTCAGCAACACTTTCACGAACCAAACCAATATTTTCTTGTGAACGACCACTACGACTATATTTTCCACTTTTTTGATTTTCCACGGAACCGGTCTTTTGAAATTTTTTAATAATTCGACCAATAGTGCATTCAGATGGACGATTACGTAAGCCATAAAATTCTCGTAATTTTCTAAAAACTCTTTTCACAGAACGCTGATTTTCATAAAATAATTCAACAATTTGAACGCGTCGTTGTACCGTGTACGAAGCAATTTTTAGAAATGTCATACATCACACTTTTTAAATGCCCGCATACCCAGACAATTAGTGCGCCATCTATATTTTATCTATTCTTAAAAAAGCCGCGTAATTTGAAACTCCCTTTATAAATATATTCTCTTCATTTTACGAAATATAATTTGTTTATATTGTAATTTTAACAGAAAATTAACAAATCGTTTCATTTTTAATTTCTGCCTGCTGAATTTCTAATTCAGGATACGCGAAAACTCAGGACAACAACAATATGCTAAACTCTTCGGTAAACATTACGCTTGAATTAACTTACGAATAAATTCGAAATTTTGTTAATGTTATGACTAATTAATAGATATATTAACAATGCAGAATTACGAACTCCTCCAGAACCACAACCGTGTATAAAATTCGGTTAAACAAAAGGGAGTAGATGTTGAGAACCTCCTCCCACGCGAACGCAAATAATTTATGCTTTCACGAGGTGGATCTCAGCGGCGTCTTCGTTACTACAAAAACAACTTTGCTTTAATATCTGACGCTGTTTCTATATGCATACGCGGCTGAAGGATTTACTTCGTAAGTTTCGACTTATCACAGTGGGTGCGTGTTAGTGACGTAACTATAAGAACTAACAATTGCCGTACTGTTGGTGTTACGTCAACAGATATCAACAAGTTTAGCAGTTTCAGACGGAAAAGGAGGGTTGAGTCAATATGGGAGGATATGTGATGAGGTTTGGCGGTTAGATGACAATCAGGAGAACGTATGAAAGGAGTTTATAGTCGTACTAATTTTGCATATAAAACAATAGCGTAGCGCTAGACTAAATGAAAATAAATGTTAATTAAATGAAAACAAATTGTAATACATATTTCAGGAATCTACATTTCTTTATAAATGGATTAAATATTAATAATTTTCTAAACGAAGCGAACATAGAAAGAAAAAATTGCCTCGGATTATGCACTGATGGTGTTTGTACAATACAATGTGTGGAAAACTCCAAAGTTTGCAAACATTTGTGTAAGAAAAATCTCCACAGTGTATCTGGACAAATTGTATAATTCAAAAACAAGCTCTGGTATCTTCAGAAATAAGTCCCGGTCTGAATATTGTACTTACGACGATTGTAACCGTAGTAAAATGTATAAAAATAAGACCCGTTAAATAAAAAATGTTTGTAAAGACATGGGTTCAGTGTATTTAGCGTTACTGTTTTATAAGGAGGCAAGATAGGAATTTGGCAACTTGTTTCTGAATTAAGAGACGGAATCGTCATTTTTTAGAAGAAGAAAATAGACCGAAAGCCGAGGAGTTTCGAGATGATTTATTTGTGATGACGCCGAGCTGCTTGGTCGACATTTTCGAGAAATTAAATACCTTGAATCTTCAACTCCAAGAAGCAGACGCACATGTCTTGAATACGAGTGATAAAGTTAATGCTCTTTTTGTCTATAATTGGAACTATGGAGTAGAAATATAAAGCAAGAAAGTTTAAAAGTGTTCGAAAATGTGGATGAATTTGTTAAAACTTATAAGGCCGAAGGGCAACATATGAAAGTTATTTTTGTAACAAATGCAAATCATATAACGTCCTGGTAAAAAAAAACTTAAAAAAATATTTTCTTGCTGACCAAAAACTTCGTAGCAAGTTACGAGTTCATAGACTTCACGGCAAGTGGTGAAATCAAAAGACGATTTAGTAATAAATCAATGTTTGAACCTTGGGCAGGGGTGGATACTGAATTTTCATTTTGCACTGTAAATAAGAGCATATCATATACTATTTCCATTTTCAACATCCTACCTTTGCGAAATCGAATTTTCTACGATGCCTACTTTTAAGACATAATCTCGGCTAAATATAGAAAAAGAACTCAAAAAATTTTGCCTTTGCAAGTCCCAGAAATACCCTACCCGACAAAGAAAACACAAAAATTTTGGAAAGAAATATATTTATTTTTCCACATAATCTCCTTTCAGCTCTATACACTTTTCCCAGTGATGTTCAATAAGTTCGATAGCCTTTTTATAATAAAAACTGTCTTGCTCTTCAAAATAGTCATAAACTGCCGACGTCACTTCTTCATCGTTGGAAAATCTTTGACCGCTGAGCCATTTTTTCAAGTTTGGGAGCAAAAAATGTCCAAGGGGGCTAAATCTAGCGAATAGGGTGCATGAGGTAGCAATTCAAACCTTAATTCATTAATTTTGGCCATTGCAATGAGCTGGTGTATTGTCTTGATGAACCGACACTTCCTTCTTAGACAAATGCGGCCGTTTTTGCTTGATTTCTTTGCTCAAACGCTGCAGTAAGTTCGCATAATACTCGCCGTTGATAGTTTTCCTTTTTCAGATAGTCAATGAAAATTATTCCACGCGCATCCCAGAAAACCAAAGCCATGACCTTGCCTGCAGATGAAACGGTCTTCGCCTTCTTTGGAGGTGGTTCTCCCTTTTGAGTCTATTGTTTTGATTGTTCTTTTGTTTCGGGTGTGACGTGATGGACCCACGTTTCGTCCATGGTTATGAAACGGCGCAAACATTCTACTTTGTTGGTGTGAAACTTCGCTGTTTTTGCTCGAGTGTGAGCAAATGCGGCACCCATTTTGCACACAGCTTTCTCATGTCCAAATTTTCAGATAAAATGCGATGTATCGCACTTTTTGAAATGCTCACTATGTTTGCTAGCTCGCACACATTCAGTCGACGATCATCCAATACCGCTTTGTAGATTTTCTTCACCATTTCTGGAGTCGACATCTCATTTGGTCGACCACTGTAATACTCGTCTTGGAAGCTCGTACGGCCTCGTTTCAGCTCTAACACCCAATACTTCACTATTGTAAACGAGGGTGCAGACTCACCCAGAGTAGAATCCGGTTCAGCTTTTATATGGGTTGGGCTGAGGCTTTTCAAATAAAAGTATTGTATCGCGCAACGATGACCAATTTTCTCCATTTTTATAAACTCGCCTAATGCGTTCACTATTGATGGCTGCCAAACAAATACTAAACAACGTGGTGCTTTCAAACTTGAAACATATGCTTTATAGATTGTCTACTTTCTAATACAGTGATATTTTTCAAATAACTACCGCCAACTCTAAATCAGGCCGAGTATTTATGGCCCCCCCTCGTATGTATAAAGCCTATACACAAACGACTCGCAGACCTTGGCCAATGCAGAAATTAAATATTGGTTTAACATTTTATTTGTACATACTGCAGTGAATATAAAATGTAATAATTTCTTATAAGGAGAATGTGTAAGTGTATGCATTTTTTTCTTAAATTTGGTATCAATGTTCTTTAAAGAGTAAATTTCAGGATTCGCAGACACAATACGCGGCGTATATACACATAATAATTTCATCAAAACAGACTACTAATTAAATATGATAGTTGAACTTAAAACGTAAACATACACACGCCTGGACGCATACACACAGAACATACTTTCATTGCGGTATGGCGTGTCACTGTCGCAATCTCTTAATCCTTAAATCCTTTGGTGTTTCGACTTACCTGACTAATTGAATCCAAAACCCTCATGTTAAACGTTACTTGAATTTTAATGGGACTAAACATTTACGAATTCCTGATTAGATAGCGTTTACCAACGTAAAATTTAATTACTGAGGGCATTAATAATCGAGATACGTTATTACAATACAATACATGTGCAGGTACATACAAACAGACGTAAGCTTATGATATCGCCGCAGCACCTGAAATATTAACACAAATGTAAATTAGAAAATGAACTATTAAAGGCTCAATGAATGTAAATTACATATGTTTGCGTTAATTTTGGAACACGCTAGTCTGATCGAAAATAACTCGGAGCTAAAATTCCTTTTTATGTTGGTACATATTGCTGTGTATTTTTTGCTCTTAAATTATGTGATGATTATGACTATGGTTAAAATCCTAATATCCAATGTACAGTGTGTTGATAAATTATTGTCTCCACTTGGTCACGATAGAGTATCAATACTACTTTCTAGGGTCAAACCCTACCGTCCTAATTTCAAATATTGTAACCTATAGTAACCTAAAATAAATTGGGCAAAGATTTATAAGAACGATTATTTACAAAGTTTTTATACCTCTGATCGCTTCGAAATACGAATGAATTCTCTCTTGATCATCTTTTTTCCTCTTTTATTCCTCGTGCAGTTAGAACTTGGGAAAATCCTTCTGGTAACCAAAGAGCCAAAAGGACTAGCCGTGTGCTTTTTTTATTGACGTCACCAATTCGATACTTTTGCTTTACTCCTTTTTGGCTTTGCTCCAAATATTACTAATTTTTTTTTCCTATCTACAAAATCGTTCCGGTTATGTGCATTATAATGGGTTTTCATTTAATCTCTTCGACACTTCCACTGGAGTCCCACAGGGTTTCCATTTGGGACCCCTTTTGTTCAATATCTATGTTAACGATCTCCTGGAACGTTTTGACTGTAGAGTGTTAGCTTATGCCGACGATCTAAAAATCTTTAGCAGTATTAATTCACCTGAGGATAGCACTAATCTTTAAACAAATCTGTGCATTATTGAGGAATGGTGTACCCATAATCGGATACAGCTAAACATCGACAAATGTGCTGTTCTCTCTTTTAGCAGAAGTGACACTCCGCTTTACTATGACTATAATGTTCGTCGTTAGCTTTTCTTAGCATATAAGTACCATAACTTTATCATCTTCCAGAAGTCTTGGGTTCCTTATTCGGTCTTGCAAAGTTTTTAATAGTCTGCACACTTTGAAGGTTCTTTACTGTTCTCTTGTTCGGTCCAGAATAGAATACGCTTCAGTAGTGTGGTATCTGCATTACCATTACCAGCAGTTACTCCTGGAGCGTGTTCAAAAGAGATTTTTGAAATATTTATCTTATCGGATTGATGGACATTATCCTGCCTTTGGTACGACATAGGATGGTCTACTTGCTAGACATAATTTAGAACCCCTTTGTATACGCAGGGAGAAAGCTAGTGGTGGTTTTCTTTTTAAATTAATAAATAATTTTATTGATTCTACTGAGCTATTGTCTCAAATTGATTTCCTCGTACCTAGATTTGATACTAGATCGTCGGCAACTTTCTAATACCTAGGGCAAGAACCAATGTTCTTTATAAGGTTCCACTGGTACATATGTGTAGAAATGCCAATGGATTGTACGTGGATTCCTTTTATTAATCAACATTTATTATTCATTCACTTTTCAAATGACCTGCATTACCTTATTATAATATGTTTATATTTATAGTTAATAAGTTTCTTATTTTTTCTTTGTATTACATTAACTGCACATATTTTTATTTTTAAGTTCAGTGTAATATGTATTGTAATTACGAGGGAGCGTTTTTATATTCGCAGAATGGGGGACAAGGGGTGGAAATAAAAAAACCAAATTATTTTTCTTTTTCAATATATTCACCTGCAAGACGGATACATTTTTCACATCTTTCAATTAATTTATTTATACCCTCATAAAAAAATGATTTCTCTTTATCTGCAAAATACGCCGAAACTGCCTCCTTGACTTCATCATCGGCAGTAAATTTTTTACCCCGCAGCTCTTTTTTCATTTTCGGAAACAGGTAATAATCACTCGGGGCCAGGTCTGGGCTGTAGGGTGGGTGATTCACAATTTCGAAGCCCACTTTATGCAGGGCAGCTAACGCAACGCGGCTCTTGTGGACGGGCGCGTTGTCGTGCAAAAGCAGAACACCTTTTGTCAATTTTCCCCGTCTTTTCTCTTTAATGGCTTCTTTTAGTCGCTCTAATATTGAAGCGTAATATTCTCCGGTTATAGAAACACCTTTATCTTTATAATCAATCAACAATATTCCTTCCGAGTCCCAAAATACCGTTGCCATGAGTTTCCCAGCTGATTGTGACACTTTAAATTTCTTGGGAGGTGCTGTGCCCTTTTTATGCCACTGCATGGAGTCTTGTTTGGACTCAGGTTCATAATGATGAACCCAAGTTTCGTCTCCAGTAACAATTCCACTCAATACGCCATCCTTGTCTTCATTACAGAGGTCCAAAAATGCACGCGAACACTCTACGCGCTGTTGTTTTTGCGGCGGCGTGAGCATTCTCGGCACCCATCTTGCGCTGACCTTAGACATGCCGAGATGATTGCGTAGGATTTTAAAAATTGTTGTATCGGATACTCCAACCATTTCTGCGAGTTGTTTCTTCTTTAGTCGAGCATCTTCGAGTACAATTTGTTCAACTTTTTGGATAAGTGCTGGCGTGGTCACCTCAATGCTCCTGCCCGGCCTCGGGTCGTTTTCAAGGGATTCCCTTCTTTGTTTAAATAAACTATGCCACTTTTACACCATGGTTTTTCCTGGACAAGAGTCGCCGTAAACCAATCACATCTCATTCATTATGGTCGCGACTGATTTTCCTTGCCTGGTA
This sequence comes from Dermolepida albohirtum, assembly GCA_031893035.1. Classification (NCBI taxonomy): domain Eukaryota; kingdom Metazoa; phylum Arthropoda; class Insecta; order Coleoptera; family Scarabaeidae; genus Dermolepida; species Dermolepida albohirtum. Next base: position 97,797 of record JAVIWB010000041.1, on the reverse strand, counting down.
AGGAACTTTATAACAGCACGATATTCGATTTTTTCCATATTTCACTTTTCACTCCTGATTATGTTACTTGGTTGACGATAGCTCAAAGACTAACTGTCTAATAACAATGAAACTTCGTATTTATACTAATCATGAGTCGCTGCACAGGCCACGCCCCCAATGCGCCTACTCACCCCTCTACAACCCGCTCATTCCGCGAATATAAAAACGCTACCTCGTAGTTTGTTAAACTGTTGGGCATTAAAGATTATTATTACATTCATTAATAAGGCCACAGTTTGTTAGATGATATACTCAAAACGCGTCATAAGCAGTGTCTTGTTAACATTTGAAATATTCTTAGGCGTAATAATAATTCTTTTTGATTTTAGTGGAAGTTTGTACAGTTGTATTTTTTTCCTGTATGAATTAAAAACTTCTGAATCATTAATACGATTCTTTTCTTAAATTTTTCCAGAAATTTTCTTTTATTTGTTCATTTCATTATTTTGAATGGTGGTGTTTTCGATATTTTCTTTTCGCGGTGATGTTTTGTGCGTCGTGCCGGGCAGGTGTGACTTGTAAATGTTCGAGATTTATGGGTGTTTAGAGTCTCTCTTGCTGAAATTATTCTGCTGAAATATAAAAGCAACACTAAGTCAAGTTCATAAAATTACACTTCACATTTAAGTAAATCTGTTTCTGTTGTAGTTTTCGAGATCCCCATACAATAATGCAAAAAACCCACTCTGTATAAAAGAATGTAATGCTTTTACTAAGAAATTACAGAACTTACATAATGAACTACTATATGCAAGAGGATCACGATGATTCCGATATCGCACCACACAATTTGGACATCCGAGTGCTGCGTATCCACAATTATATATACACTTGGTCTAAAATATACAAAATCTAATGAGCTTGTAAAATAATTTAAGTCGAATTTTATTTTAATTATTTTACGAAATATTAATAAATTTTACATAACCCCAGAGACATTATATGCCCAGAAATATCCTTTTAAGTTAGTTAATTTTATTATCAAAACAAACTCTTTCTTAACACACCCACCATCGTCGCTTGTCAAATACCAAGTCTCTTAAATAGAACGAAACTTAACAGTGGAACAGATTTGACGAAGTTAAAAAGTTCATCTGACTTTCCCCCTTTTCAAAAACCGGAGCAAAATTCCGGAGATTAAGTGAAAGGAAACGATTTTTAACCAGATTATTACATTAGCGGAGATTAAAAACTGTTCATACAAGATTCATCCATCACAAAGTACAAGATGATGTCGTTCGTCGTCGTCGTCGTCGTCTTTATGGAGCGGCATTATCAGTATCGACTCTTTTCAGTAGCTAGTACCCTCTGTAAGGATATATTTATGTTTCCGACCATAAATTGAAACAGTCGATAATTCTGGCTTATTTACTTTTAGTATGGGCAACGTCACTGTCGCCTAATTGAATCGCTAAATAAATGATTGAATAAATAAAAGAAGTTTAGAGATTTTACCCAGTGTAAAAATAAGAAATTTTGTATGAAATAGAATACGTAATGAAAAAATTTTATCCACAAACTCTATTCGAAACATTGAAATACAAACAGAGTAAGTAACAACGAATCTAATTTCTTCTCCAGGCCTAATAGGCCTTAGGCTGGGTTTTCAATACACTGTTATACTTCTTTAAAAATGATAATTTACTTTTGTTAATTACAAAGGCTAACCAATAAATATTTTTTAAAAATTTCACCCGTTTCTCATCTATTTTGGTGTGCTAAATCTAAATTTTCAATCAGTTTTTTTCTACCACGTACCAATTTTTCGCAATCTTTATCTTTTGTTGGGTATGATAGTATTAAAATATATAGTTAAGATTTAAAGGTACCTAATTTATTATCAGAGTATAATTGAAACATTTTATTATTACAATGGTAGTGTAAGTTTGAATATGAACAGTTTTTTACTTATTAATCTAAAGTTTTGTATTTCCTCAATCTCTTCACGGTAAAAGTTCGAGTGTAGCTTTTCCTTTTATATGATGATTCTGGAGTTGCTCGTAGAAGTGTCCAACAGTAATCTCCCATCATGTTGACATTCCAACGATCCTGATACCGTTTCTCCATCTGCTTTATGTCTTGGTGGAAACGCTCCCGTTGTTCCTCACTTACAGCTCCAAGATTGTCGGGGAAAAAATTTAAATGCGAGTGTAAAAAATGCATCTTCACACTCATGTTACATCCAAGTTCTCAAAATGTTTTCAACATGTTTCGAAATATATTTTCGTAATTAAGGTCTTCCTCATTGCCTAAAAACTTCAAAACAGGTATTATTATGCGCTTTCAATGCATTAATAACGTAAAGTAAATATGCGAGGAAACTTTACGTCCTGTGGTATTTTAAATTATTCACTAAGGTTGATATATAACCCGTTTCCACATTAACTTTTGTAATTCTGTATACGCATTTCGACAACCAAGTTGTCATCATCGTACAGGTATTTTTCGCCGTAGTTTACCAGGTGCGACACTTTGCGGTTATCTGCTGAAGTAGTACCTGATATTATGTTTGATGGAAAAGGAGGAGATTATGAAGTCTTCTTGTGTAAACTGTTCAATAGGTGATTGGCATATGGACAATCGGTTAGAGGGAAAGCAACAAAATTAAGGCCGGTCTCAGTATTGTAACATGTTGCTCAATTCACGATTCCTCAAATATTTCTCAAAAAATGCCAGTTCTATTTGTCTATTGTGAAGTGTTCTAGTTGCAGATCCCTCCTACAAGGGGAACTATCCATCATCGCGTATTGTATTGTGTGTACAGAAAAGTCTGAAAGAGTCACATAGTCACGCTTGCATCAAATTTGAACCAAAGCATTTCAGATGATTGTCCATGTTGCACAACTCACGATCCCCCAAATAGTTCTTTAAAAATGTATGAATCCTACATGAGCCTAATATTAACCCTTCCTTTGCAGACCCCTTGTACAAGGCTAACTATCCAACATTGTGTGTTGTGTTGATATACTGCCAAACGTAGAGAAAGACGATGTTCGCGGTCTAAAGTAGTCACATGGTCGCACTGGCGCCAAATTTGAATGAAGAGCGTTGGTAATATATAATTATCGACAGATACATGTTCGATGACGTCGCAAACTACTGCCATATGCAAACACTGGATTCTGCATTTTAGATATTCAAATACAGTAAATGAATTAAATAAACATAAGAGAATATACATTTGTGAATTTAAAAATTAAATATAATTTGGGAAAAATAAATACTTAGTTTATAACAAGTATTATTTAGGCAAATTTGAAAAATTGATTTTAGGAGTTTTGAAAATAACTTATTGTGATGAAAAATTAAAAAATGGAAAAATTATAATTAAGATTATGGCAAAAGAGGTTAGAAACCAGTTGATTTAACAATATCACGATAACAAATGTTTGTGTTGCAAACATTGAGCGAAAGAATTTACTAGATTTGACATAATGTCGGCTTCACTCGCTTGTAGAAATACACATGAAACCAGAAAATATGTAGAGATGTAGCACATCAAACAATGGGACTAAATGTTAGTTATCAAAACTAGTTTACGCCAAAGTATATTTTGAAACTAGAAGATCAATTTTAATAATAATTATCAGTTCGTCACAGCACGAAATCAATAACGCCAGTTAATTAATTAATCAAAATTCAGTTTGAGTAATTTGTATTCATTCCCATTGGAGTATCGAGTAATTACCAACTAGTACAAATTTAGTTCACATAACAAACTGCGTTTGTTGTATTGAAGAGTACGGACATGGAAAGTACATTTGTTAAACAACGAATGTTCTTGTTGTATGAGCAGATCAGCATGTAATATTGGTATTGGACTGTTCGGCTATCCACTGCTATATCCGCTCTATCAAATGCACGCGAAAATGAATTTCATATTGCAGCGGAATGATACTTGAGTTAATGTCCAGTTCGGCATTCGTACAATGTACAGTTGGTATATGTGCTAGCCAATGTTACGTATTCATGTCCCGGATTCCCTGATACCTGGACATTCTGTTCAGATGCTTCGAGAATAGTGTCCATAAAGGTAGACGTGTTGGGAATCTCCGAAGCGACGGTCGAGAAACAATAAGCGCGTTCTTTTTTACGGTTGATATAACTTAACACCTACTGCACGCGGTATATGATGCGATGAGGCACATTCGAAAGACGAAAACTGGTAAATGCGTAAAATTGACTCAAATAAATTCTTTTGGAAACTTTAATGTTTCTTTTGTTTATAACATAAAGCAATTTTTTAATTTAAAATAATTTTTTAAGAAAGGCTAATCTCAAATTAAATATAGAGTTGGACAATTGCAAAAAGAAATCGAAAATATTAATGGTAAAATAATAAAGAGCAAGTATTTATAGCGTATTTTATAAGTGATGTGATCATTTCTTCTGGTCTTCGAGACTAGAACCACGTCTTTGTCACTGCCGCATGACTTGCCGACGTTTTGTTCGCTTTTGCAAGAAACATCTTCAATATTATCGTTACTGAAACTCAAAGTCAATTCGAAAACGATTATGTGATATTTTCAAGACTTTTGCTAATCTTTTTGTTACTGTACTGAACTCAAAACCCGTTAGTTCGTGAAGAAATTCTATAGGACATACATACTTTACTAGCTGTTGAGGTTACAGGAGCTGTTCTTGGAGTTGTTCTGAATCAGTGAAATGTTATATTTATGTTGGAGGAGTTTTGAATGGAGAGTTTGCCATGTGTTGGTGAAGTGCTGGTTTAAATACGTTGATGATACCTTCTTTGTTTTGCCGCATTAACTCAGTTCTTTAAACAGTTTTCGTAATTTCCTAAATTTGAAACACAATTTCATTCATTTCAATACGTGGTTGACTCGGAAGGGCCCTTCCTTTTCTAGATCTTGTAGTAAATAGTCTAACTAATGACTAATCAGGAATTACTGTTTATCATATACCTACACATCTAAATACTCATTCTCACCGTCATCCAGCACAAAAACTGTTTCGTTAACTCCCTTGTTCACGGAGCCTTATCCATATCTGAACTTAAATGACTAGCTCGAAAATGAAGCCTAACTAAAATCTTAATCAATAAAATATATTTTGAGCAATATATCCAACTCATCATAAACCTATATCTTAAACTGGATTGTCTAGTGCCGTAGCTACAATAAAAAATAAAAAAGAAACAACGCTCCACTGACCCGAAATAAGTGCTATCTATATAATCTACTACCGAACTCACGGGACATCAGCTTTAGTGCAGCAAGAATGATAAACAGACTGAACTATTAAGAAAATCGTTGACTAAACTTGCTTCTTAGATATGTTCTAGACAGGGACTATAATTTTTTTGACCTCGTATTGGCAAAATGTGTACCCAATCCATCATGAACAGATAGTTAATCGGATGTTTAACAATTTTTCACTTAGTTCTTAGTTTTTGGTAGACATACTAATGTGGATCAGTAAATAATTAGTCTACAAATGAAAATAAAATCTTTTTGGCAAAAAAATATAATTTTTAACGTATTTCTCTTGTAGTTTATTATATTTAGCTCCCTGATATCAAGTTGTTCGAAGTAAGCGTTAGTTTTAGCGATTACTTTCTCATTTGACTCTTTTGACACCGAGCCAAGTTTTCAGGTTGAGGGAAAGGAAGAAGTTTTAGGGGACCAAATTTGGTGAACAAACAGAATAAAGAACAGAATGAAGAATAAATTTGAAATATAGTTCATGAATTTTTAGCATTGAAGGTTTGAAGTGTGAACACGAACATTGACATAGAGGAAAAGCACTATTTCCTTCTTTAAATTGGAATTGGTACTATATAGCGCACTTAATTTGAAGGTGATGCATAGTATTCGCCTGTTATCGTTTTTATTTTTCTAATATAATTGATAAGAACAATACCACAACAGCCTCAAGAGTCAGTAACTTTGTCCATCACTTTGTTATTGCAATTGATTGAGATTGGGTCCTATAAACAGAGTCCAGTTCAGCTTCAGTTTCTGGAGTACTTTTGATTCTTTTGAATGTCCACCTAGATTATGAAATATACTGATCCAAATGCATTAAAACTGAAATATATACATCATTTTGAAATTGCACTTGATAGAAAACGGTCCCTATAAAGTGACATCAGCTCTGATTTGGTTTCTGGGCTACATACGTCTAAATGTCCATCATTTTAGAATTACAGTTGACGGAAATTTGTCTTCATAAACAGACTCCAGTTCAGCTTTGATTTTTGGAGTAGAAATACTCTTTTGGGCATCCACTACATTACTTATAAAATATATCAGTCCAACCACGTTGAAACTGAAATATTCATTATTTTATAGTTGCAATCGATAGAAACTTTTCTGGAGTACACATGTCTTTTGACCGTCCATTGCGTGGCTCATCGAATATGTTGATCTAACCACGTTTACACTGAAATATCCATCATATTGGAGTTACAATCGATGGAAATTTGTTCCCATCTCACTTTTGGTTTCTGGAGAAGTAATACTCTTTGGGCGTCTACTACGTTACTTGTAAAATATACTGGTCCAACCACGTTTAACTGAAATGTCAATCATTTTATTGTTGTAATCTATAGGGAAACAGACTCCAGCTCAGAAAGGATTTTCATTGTTTGTTTTGTGTTTTAAAAATGCTAATCGGTATCCTACTTTTTCGATATTCGAAAAAAAGCTGCATTCTATTCAAATAATAAGCATATTTACTGTTGAAATGCATGCATATTATTAGTTATAATTTGAAAGACTACCAAATTGAAAAACAAACAAAATTTCTTATTATATTGCCCTCTTTCGCCAAACTCGTTAATTAACGACCCACTTTCGTATTAAAATACGTTTTATTGCAGTTATTTCGTGCCCTTTGTAAATTATTTTATTCACTCTTAAACATATAAAAATTTTCACTTCATGTATGAGAAAAATCTACCACAAAATTACGTGTTCTTTTTATTGCACCACCTTTGTTAATAATTTGCGAATATGTTCTTTCATAAGCGACCCTTAATAATAACCAAGGGACCATCGCCGAATATATAGGGTTGATATTATTTAATTAACCGAGTTACAAATATGTTAGGAAATAAAATCAGTTCGTGCTCTGTTTGCAAAGAACTCCGAGCTTCACTAATTGACGCTCTATCTGATATACTCCCCTCGGTAAAAGTCACGGTGGAGAAAAGGGGGAAACAGGACGACGTTCGCGGGAAAATTGTTATTTTGTTCAGGTGCCCTTGGTAGTGAAACCAGCCTGTGCGCCATCTACATGTAGAGTAAATACTTACCCGTTCTCCGCTATCAAAAGGGGAAAACGTTTCGCTCCACCAGCGAAGAAGGGTCCCCCTTCTCGTTTCCTGCACCGCTTCACCATACAAAAATAAAAGAGAAACTCCCACGACATGCACGTACTTAGAGAAAGAAGAACGCTGACAAGTAGTCCTGTTTATTTACATAGATAAAATAGCTCCGGCGTTGTTGTGTTTGTTGTTTGTTGTTGTATCGTGCAGGTATTTGCAAGAAGAGTGGATATTCGACGTGAATATTAAAGAATTTTTCGTCCTCCTTTGGGAAAAACATGTTGTAGCAATTTATTAGTAAATTGTGTAATTTGAATAATCCGATTGCGCCCCGGAACTGATTATCGCTCTTGTGTTAAATTCGTATCTTTATAATTTAAATTTAAATTTTCGACTGTAATGCAAGGCGTATATGATTTGAATAAATTAAATTCAATTTGATAAATTTTCTTGAAAAATTATTTCAGAACTAAAATAAACAGATACAAGCCTATCTTTAAGCACAACATAATTTATCATTTTTTATTAACTTCTTGTTTCTACGCCCACGAATAAATTTAAATATTTTGTTTATTAATATTTATATATTTTGTCATGTTTATATATTTTTTAATCAAAAATATTATTAGCAAATAATAAATACACAACTTGTTAATAAAATTTTACTGATTTTGTTTCTTAATTATTGCACATAACGATTTCGGCATACAAAAGCTTCTTTAAATGAATGTTAAAAAGGAATTATTTAAAAACACCCTGTCTACTACATATGTTTCAGAGATTCACTCATCGTCAGGTAGACTTGTGTCATTAATGATCGCGGAAGTAGCAAGTGTCTGTCTATACACGCTCTGTAATAGACGCGGTTTCGCTTTGTCGTTCAATACGTTCTTATGTTGGACGAGAGGAAGGCAATGTTTATTCACGATTCTTTAAATATCTGAAAATTTTAAGAGTATCGTATTATATGCCGTGCGTGATAAGTTGAACAATCCTCCGGGTAACCAGTGACATGAACCGATGTGGAAACATTCATTTCAGCAGGGAATCGATGTCCTCTTGGGGTATGGTGTCTCAAGCAACCTGCAATTCATACCGGAGAGCTTCTAGTGTTTGTAAGCGATTCGTTAAGTTCATCAGTTTTCTTCCCATAATATCTCACATGTGTTGGATTGGTGAGAGGTTGGGAAATCTGGGTGCTCATGGCGAGATCTTGCTATGAACTTCTTCGAATCCGTTGAAAGAAGTTCTTGCTATATTGAGTCGGGCATTATTCTTTTGGAAAATTGGGTGTTTGAGCTGCTAAAGATATGGAAGAATATGGGATTTCAAGAGCTCATTAATGTAACACTGAGTATTGATGATGCCTCTAATAAACGCTAAGTGAGGTCTACTTCCATATGTTATATGCTTCCCATACTATAACTCCCACAGCTCGGTGCAAACGCATTTCAACAAAAAATTGTATCTCGCGACGTTCTCTACGTCTGCTCGTGCGATCATGCATTCCTATACAAAATCGAGATTCGTCATTGAACACCACCATATGCCACTCCATGTTTCGATGTATTCCCAAACTCCGCTACGCCAAATGTTGCTGGCGATGTTGTAAGTGGCCCTGCTTCGGTGATAAAGAGTTCGAAGGGTTACAAGACGACTTTCATTACCAAATCATGGATCAGCAATTGATCTAATATATCATATTAGGCGAAGGTGGCGATTCTGCATCTTATTAGTTCTGTTTTGAAAACCCAGTCTTTATCTCCATTTCGGAACGTATTTCCCCCAAAAGTTTCGAAATTCTTCATTGTCTACAATATTTTGTGGAATATTGCACACACTTAACGTAAAATAAAGTCATATAGAAATTTATAATATGGTACATCACGTTGCGCATTTAACCCGTGTTGTTTGCTATTAACATATCTTTTACACACAAATATACTGTACGGTAAAATGTTGATATTGCAAACAATACATTTAATAATAGCGCCAGTGTATTCTAATGTCGAAAATCGGTTAAGAATTCTGTTAATACTCGTCGAACATAACAAAGGATGCAGTCGATTGGCCATCATTAATCTAATCCGGCATTAATACACATACCATACGCATATGAATTTCGACTTTGGGTATATCTGACCGCTTTCGAAATATATCATCGACGTCAATGAGTGCGCGCTCGTTTCTGCAGGTTTATTTAAAGAAGCATGGAATGGACGAGAAGGATTGCATAAGTTAAGAAAATAAAATGTATAAATTAATCCTTGCAATAGGAAATGATAGAAAGTATTTCTCTAAAGGTAATCGATCCATGGTCTTAAACTCTCCCCTTTTCCTTCATTTGAAAACAGAGAAAACCATAAATCCGACTCTGCAATGATCTCGTAACACCGTACCGAGTTTGGTAACCGAAACCTGGTAACTTATAATTGAAACTTAAGCCAAACCAGATTGTACCGCACATTGGGACAGAAATCACAAATGTCACGCTAACAGTAGAAATTATTCCGTTGTGCAGATTTAGTTTTAGTTTCAATTAGTTATTAAAATCGGATCCTATTGATTACCGGAAAGTAAATTGAATTGATTTCGGTTTTGTGACGTCCGCAGTTGTTGATCCGGATTAAACGGCTGCGCTTGTAAATACAATGTTTGTTGAACATTTCGAGTTGAATGCACCGACTAGTTTCGAACAGGTCGTTATATTATTTGGAAATGCGAAAAAGAAATTATTAATTATTAGCTTTTTACGTATAAGCTATGATTAAAAATCGATTAAATATTTTAAGCTATCTAAATTAATTTGTTTGTTCTATAGAATTTAGATACACAAAAGAAGCATTAATGAGCTACTGGCAGCTGCCAAAAAATTGAATATAGAGTTCAGGTCATAAGTTAATATAAAATTTTATTAAACGTTTCAAAACGTATACTTCTATACACAGTTTGTCTCAGAGAAAACGGAACCTTTTTAAAATAAAAACTAAAGTTTACTATTTTGGTGAAATTCATTTATTGTATTCAAAGTAGACACCTTCGGCTTCAATAAAACGCTTTGGACGGTCAATTAACATGCTAAATGAATTTTTAAGTTCATCGTTAGAGATGTCCTTCAGTCGACGCCTTTTTAATGGCTTCGACGTCGGCATAACACTGTCCTTTCATCGGCAAATGTAGTTTGGAGAATAGATAGAAATCACAGGAGGCCAAATCCGGTGAATGGGTGGTGATTAAAATGCCATTTGTAGTTAGAAAGTCAGTGACAAGCGTTGAGCGATGGGATGATGCATTATTATGTAACAAACGCCAGCTACAATTTTCACGATATTGAGGGTGCACACGACGAATACGTGCCAAATGACGCCCCATAACACCAAGATAATATACAGTATTGATTGTTTTACTAGTTGGTACAAACTCTTTATGCACTATGCCTTTCGAATCATAAAAGCAATTCAACATTGTTTTCAATCAAATTTAGCTGTTGATTAAAATTATAGTATCTGCATATCAGTATGGTTTCATGGTATAGAAATTTACTATTTCAAGCCTAGTAGTGTTTACATAATATGAGGCTCACGGTGCCATATTCACTAACTTCGTCAAAGCATTTGCCTGAATAAATCACACTTTTTGCTGCCAAAGTGAAGAGCTTTGAATTTAGCAAAGCGTTAATTGGTTCCGTTATTCCATATCTTCACAACGGACTCCAGCAAGTACGTATTTTGCATTGGATATCTTTCAAGACCACAACTTAGGCCCTCTTCTTTTATTTTTTCATCAATGATCTTATTGACGAGGTTACGTCAAAAATAAATTGTATTCTTACAATTTACAAGGCGTATCCCTGTGTGGTTAACATAAATTATTGTCGTCAAATACGATGTATTAAATATATGGCAATATAATTGGAAAGCAAAAAAAGGACTTGCGTTTCAATTCTAACAACTCAAGCAGGATAATGTGGTGTGATAGGATAAGTAAATATTTGGGAATTATTTTTGATATAAAACTCACGTTTAACATCCTTGCTTTACAATATACTTGAACAAGTTATGAGAATTCCGGGATTTCTTATCCATAACTGTAGAGATTTTTCAATCACCAGGGTATTAAACACACTATATATTACAGTAGTAGTAGACGGAATTAGAATTTTACTGCTTGATCGGGCGTCACTATGTAATTCAAATACTTTAAATTTGACTAATTTAGGGTAGACAAGTTCTTATGAGTTTCTGCGCTGGAGCAGGGCTCGAACCTGTATCTGCCGTTTGCTAGCCAGCATTTTAAATAATTTTTGTCAACGATAAATTAGTAGAGGTTTTATGATTTATTTTTTCATTATTCACCAACTACCTTAGGGCATAAAAATATGTAACGAGGTGTTCTATATAATGCTTCCGATTTATTCTATTTGCAAAAATTTACTTATTGCACGTGTCATGTAAATGGTGCATTCCCCCACAGATAATATATTTATACTACTAATTATAAATTTAAGATGTGTTTTCGTATGTTTTAATATCTAAGTTGTGCATAGTCATTGCTATGATGTGAAATTATTTTAACAAATGAAACTAAATCTTTTTTATCGATTTGAAAATTAAAAATGTGATTTATTAAAGCTAGGATTTAGTTAATCAAGTATTAAAATTTGTTAATGTTTGTAATCCGCAGAGTGATTAAAATCAAATTATAAATTTGGCAGCACATTGATTTTTTTATTTTGCGCAGAATATTGGTGTAAGTAGTTTTAGTTTTGTCAAAAAATCGTGAAGTTAGAACAAAACTATTACTAGAATAAATTAGTGAATGTTCATGAGTATCTTTTGCAATGCCATCGTTGATTTCAGTAACAGAAATTAACTAAAAATTTCTATGCTGGAGAGGGACTTGAACTTGTATCTACCGCTTGCCAGCCAGCATTTTAAATAACTTTCATGAACGATAAATTAATAGAGGTTTTATGATTTATTTCTTCCTTATTCACCAACTACCTTAGGGCATAAAAATATGTAACGAGATGTTCTAAATAATGCTTCCGATTTATTCTCTTTGCAAAAATTTATTTATTGCATGTGTCATATAATATTGATTTTCACATTAATTCCTGAAACTTTGATTGTAGTGTTAAAGATTTGAGACAATTCGAGAATTGGCTGAATATAATGATTCCTCTAACTGATATGTTGAACGGTATTATGTTCTTCTATTTCTAAGTAGGTGGAAGTACTATCTTCAGCAATGTGTACTTTTCAAATCTGTTTGAGTATTTGTGTTAATATTATTGTTTGCTGGTAATGCTATGCATATTAAGTACTTTTCGTATTTTATCTTTAAATATGATGTCTGATCCATTTTCTGAAATTCGTCTGTCTGTATGTACTGTAACATCCCAATCGAGTTTGTATCTGTGGTTTACAAGAATCGTTGTATGCGTGTGTTTGCAATAAGGTGTAGGTTGCTTCGTGAAGTGTCTCGACTGTACTATTATGTCTATTGGTATATTCTATTCTCACTAGTATATTACATCTATGGTTCTATGGTTTCACCTTGTATATTACTTTTTCTGCAATTATCATTTTGAATATGTCTTTAAGTGCATATTATATACAGAACAATTCCGTTTTTTAAAGAAATGGTTTAGATTGCACTCCAGCTGGAAGCCGCATTTAAGGCAAATTAGCGAGATTCTGAATTAGAAGAGAGAAAACTGGCCATCTAGCAGAGGAAAGAAAACACTTGACAAAATAGGAATAAAATCGGGACAAGTAAAATTCAACGTTTTTGAAGAAGAGAATCTCCTTCAATACGAACTTGGCTGGTTTCATTAATAATAAGTTTCAAACTCTAAATCTATATGTTTCATTTAACTTTCATTGTTATCAGAAGAACTTTCTCCCTAGTTCGTTCTCGCCTTCAGTACTGTTGCATTCTATGATACCCTTATTACTTAAATTATAAGCGTCAAATGGAGATGGTTCAGACTAGGTTTGCGAAATATATATCTTTTTAATTGGATCATACAGGTTTTTGCAGAAAATACTAATTAAAACGCTTAATTACATATTTATATATAGTTATTGGTATTCATTAGAGTGATTTAAAGGCTTTGATAAGTTGGATTGGTTGCTGTGGTATACTATCTTGCTACTTTTTGTCTGTTGGACTGAGGACATGTGTGCCAAACTTTATCGAGGGCTTGGCTAGCATCCCAGAACACTAATATGCAATATTTTGTCTTCTAATACATGGATCGGAATTCAAACTAGTGTGGCGGTAACCCCCCGCCATCCCATCCGTCAGTAAAAGGGTCGTTATTTATTCTGTATACAAAAATACTAAAAGATCTTTAAGATTGTCGAAATAATAGATAACAACGTCATATGACGGTATGATGATATATTTTCCTTACATATTTTTCAGCTGTAGGTATTACGATCCCTTTGGAATTTTTCAATTGTTATGGAAGATATTTTTGCTTGAGAATAACGGTAAATAAGTAAGGAACAAACGCTATTCCTTTGGGAGTTCCTTTACTATTTCATTTTCGGGGTAATTTTGTTTATTTCCTCAGACTTTCTTATGACTTTGTGATTTCGTTTCTTTTTGGATCTCTTTTGGAGTAGTTGAGAAGTAGTTAGAAATATCCGCCAGGCTTCTATTCCATCACAAAAATCGTGGTTGTTGCTAAAGCTTTTGCAAGAAGTTATACAAGCATCGACACTTTTTCTTCGTTACTTCTAGTCTACCGGCAGTCTGGCACTTTATCCTCACATAGTGGAGGTATTTGCTCTTCGAATTTATTCTTATGCTTAACTGGTAAATTATTAAATTTGTTCATCAGTGAAGCATAGTTTTGTACTGTTGTTTAGTGTGATGACATAATTACGTAATTTTTTAAATGGTTAAATCATTTAAAAATTATAGGAAATGAAAAACATTGGCTTTGTGTTTATTTTGCAATCTATTAACTAATTTCCATTTAATTTTGAAGTTATAGATCCATCTTTAGTTTAATAAATTTTGCATTCGTAATAATACTTAAATTACTTAAAATAATAAGTACAATTATGAGTTGCTCTGTTTCTATAGTAAGTAACACATATCATCTAACATAAATCAATTTCCATTATTATTTACTCGTATCTTAAATAAATATTGTTTCAAGTTCTTATTACCCTTAGTAAACTTCCCCGAGACTAATATAGCTCCGCATAATTCTCAACTGTACATATATATGTTAGTACACCTGCAATAGTTGAACTTCATTACATCTACGTAGCTTTGCCTCCGGACGCCTTTTGTTATCCTATTCTTCGACGCGTATCTCTCTCCAGCATAGACGCTCGAAACTGACAGCCGCAGTATTATATATGACATTGTCTATTTCTGATTTGATCCGGTCGCATTCTGATGCGGCGACGTATGCTGCTAGTTTCAGATGTATCTCTGAGTCTAAATCAACCTAACTACCTCGTCACAAAAGGTCAGGAACTGTTTTATTCTTGTTTTTCATCGTGTTTCATCCTAGTTATCGGTTTACGAAATTGGATACGACCGAAGCTGGAAACTAAAAGTTATGGGAATAATCGAGCTCGGGAGAAATTGCAGCTAGCAATTAGACAGATTAGTTTACAGATTCAAAAGGCATTTCGAACTTATTTCGCAGAAATTACATCATCTTATTACGTTTACTTACATGTACGTACACAGATGTATTGGGTATAAACTTTTTCTAGACGTACGAGGTGAATTCAATAATTATGTGTAAGCTTTTGAACAAAGAAGAGAATCATGTTATTTTTCAATATTATTTTCTGCTCGCTTAACACACTTATGCCCTGTTGGACCAACATCAACGATTATGTTTCTTAATCTAATTAATCAATTCTATGTTACGTGTTAACTCAGGTTAAATTTCTTCTCAATTATACCAAGAGAAATCTAATATAAGTCAGTTAATTGGTTGTTTGTGATGTCAGGTGCCTGCATTATTAGTGTTTGTGACGTGTTTTTATAACATCAGTAGTTGCAATCAGTTGTATAATAAAAAGTTGAGTGTGGAATTCAATATATGTTGGTGTTATCCATTATTAATAGTGCGTTGATCACAAATAAAGTGTGGGTGTACGTGGTAGGACTTCTTTTACGGAGATAAATAAAGAGTTACTGTTGAATACAATTTTTTACTACTATTGAAGAGAAGAAAATAGACGGAGCAACATATAATTATGCTTTTTCACGATGTTAAACTGAAAATTTCTAATATTAACCGGTTTATATAATACATTGTACGAGGGTAGATGGGAACTGTCAACTCTGTTAGCGTTGCCTTCGATCTGATGATTGCATAGTGAAGTTTGTTATTTTTGACAATATATTTACCTTGACAGTTTTATTATACGGTCGCTATTTCTATTGTTGATAGTAACTTGAATATTTTATGTCAGCGAAAAAATGGAATTAAGTCGCGAACATTTTCGTGCAGTTATTTCTCATAGCTTTCGGCGTGGATTATCTCAACAAGAATACATCGACGAGCTGAATTCCTTATATGGTGATGAAGCACCATCGAAAACTACAGTATATCGTTGGTATAGTGAATTCAAACTTGGACGGCGTTGTTTGGACGATTAATTGATAATGCAAGACCATCATGTGACACATCATGAGATCAAGGCATCTCTAGATGTTAGTAACACCAGCGTGCATAAGAACCTGCATGAACATTTAGCCGTTAAGAAGCTATGTTCACGTTGGGTACCACATAATTTGACAACCGCACAAAAAATGGAATCTGGGATCTATACGTATGAGCCCGATAGTAAACAGCAGTCGACTGTGTGGTTGTTCCACGATGAGCCAAAACCAACAAAATCTGTTCGCGCTCGAAGCACATCAAACCAAATGGTTGCCTGTTTTTTCGGAAAAACCGGTCACGTTGCAACCGTGCCTTTAGAGAGCTGTAGAACGGTCAATTCCGATTGGTACACAACTATTTGTTTACCAAAAGTTTTTGAAGAAATAAGGAAAACTAACCGAAAACGGCAGATCATTCTCCATCATGACAATACGAGCTCTCGGCGAGGTCGGTTCAAACAATTGAATATTTGACCGGGAAAAACATGGAATTGATGAGCTGTCAGCCGCACAGCTCTGATCTAGCACCCAGTAATTTCTTTTTGATCTCACACGTAAAGAATAAACTACGTGGTTAACGGTTTTCTACGCCGGAAGAGGTACTTTTGGCATTTTTGAAAAAAATTCTGTTCTACGCGTGGGACTTAACTAGAGTCCTTTTAATGTGCCATAAATTGCATTATTTAGTTATTAAGTGAGAGCCCATGATAGCTTATTAATTGCATACAATTATGCGCTTTTACGATGCGAAACTGAAAAATTTTAATTTTAACTGCTTTATACATCGTATATGGAATGCAGAAATTTTTGAAAAAGTTTCTGTTCTTTGCGTGGGACTCAAACTCACGATCTCGTTCTCCCCGGGAATGTGCCCTCATCATTAGACCTCGGAGACAGTTAAATCAAGTCCTTCTAATGTGCCGCAAATTTCTGCATTACATGTACGATGTATAAAGTGGTTAAAATTAGAATTTTTCGGATGGAACAAGAATTAAAGCCAAAAATAAAGTTTTGGAAGATTCGACAAACTACTGAGTTTTCGTGTTTTACTTTAGAATTTCTATTAGTATTAAATTCAAAGTCATTTAATGTCAATTTGATAAATAATTTTGTGCAAGTCCTTTAGGAAGCCTATACCTCATCTGAAATTCAGTTTCATTGTATTGTTGCATTAGATTATTTCTTGGACGATGTATTTTTGATCTTGGCAACATATTTATTAATTCTACAAATTCTTCGTCAGAAGGTAATATCATGTATTGAATTTTAAAGAAATACTTTGCCCAAAATGATTCAAGACACTAAGGACGCCTTAAAAAATGTCCAAACTTAATAATTTGAATTACAAATTAAATGTAAATAATCCGATGATTACGAGATTTCACAAACCAGGTAGCTCGATAAGACCTACTGTCTCGAAGGTTAACACACCGACTTATTTGATTTGAAAATGGTTAGTGAATGAATATAAAAATGTATCAGTTTCTAATGCAATAGAATTTATTTGAAAAATTTAAGATTACCTTTGAACTTATTCGTTGATCAGACGGTTGCAGTGCTAACTCTACTAGTAAATAAAAGTCCTTCTAGAAAGTCCTGCCTAACAGAGTTGCTGAGTACAATATTAAAAATGTAATGTATTTTATTGTACGTATAAAACTGGTGTAGTAGGATATGAAATTGAAATGAAGTTCGCTGTTGATTCGCACTACTTAACAAAAGAAAATAAACAAAGTCGAATTATTTAATGCTAACATGATAACATATGTTACAATACAAATGCATTCACACTAATCTGTACAGATTTATGTTGTTTGATTTTTATTTTTGTAGAATTATACGCTTTTGGAATAAAGTACATGAATTATATTAGCTATAATACATGCGTTAATCTATAAAAAATACAAAAAATCTTAACGGAATTAATACTTTATACAATCTACGAATACTAGGAAATGTGTCTAAGTACAATGTGATTATTATATTCGTTTTAACAATTATTAATTATAATTAATTTAAACTCAAGCACGTAAAAATAGTAATAAAATGCTGCTTTGGATTTTCCTGTAATTTTGTTGCTTACGAATACATAGCAATGCTTATATGACGTATAATTTTTAGAGCTTTAGCAATTAGCACACATCTTCGTAGTTAGTCTGAAATTACTCTAAATTAAAACTAGAAGTGGTACGAGACAAATTTTTTACCAAAATATGTCCCAAAGCTTAACATATTTGATAATTCACTTTGGAGATCAATAAAGTATACAAATAAACACTAAGAACAAGTACCTCCAATACGTAATGATAAAGTACTAGATTGTTAATAGGCCAGAAGTAACGAAAAAAAGCGTTGATATTTGCAGAATTTCTTGCATAAGTCCTCACGTCAAACGCTGATTTAGGTGATAGAATCCATTAGACCAGCTACTCCAAATGAAGATTCAAAAAAAAATAAAGTTGTTAAATACCAAAAAAGTTCCAAGAATTATCCCGAAAACGCTAAAGGTATTTATGTAATAATCATAATATTTAAAGTTGGAAGGGATGTAACGAAAGTTTTTTTATGCTGTAGATTTGCTATATGTTATTTCGAAGCTTTCTGAAAGACATTTACTGTATATGGAATAAATACTGACCCTCTTGCTGACGAATACTTCCTTAGCGATTTAAATTTCGAATCATGCCTCATACAAAGGGTACTAGGAAAGTAATACAACTTTGTTTATTAAATTTTTTCAAAGTAATTTCCTCTACACTCAATACACCTCTCCATCCTCCGAAACCAATCTTTAAACTAGTTCTGTTAAGTTTCATTAGGGAGTAAAGTATACTCGTTTCCCCAAGCCCGCAGAAGGTCCTCATCACTGGAAAACCGCCTCCCTTTTAGGTTTATTTTCATATACAGGAACAGTGCAAAATCGCAGGGAGCAAGATCTGGACTGTAGGGAGGGTGCTCGAGAAGTTTTAATCCTGTCGTGGTTAAATATCCGGTGCAGGCTTGGGCGCGGTGAGCTGGAGCATTATCGTGATGGAGGAACCAGGTGTCCATTCTTGACTTCAGCCGGAGGTTCTTCATAGATCCAATGATTTTAGGCAGGTACTGTTCAGTATACCACTTAGCTGTGACTGCCTTCTGTGTGTTCAAAACGACGCGTTCCACAATCCCATTCGATTTGAAAAATACAGCTATCATTTTCTTCTTTACAGATCGGGATTTTCCGACAACTACGGGTGTGTCCTCATCATCAATGACCCAAACTTTGCTTTGAGCCTTGGTCGGCACATCGTAATAGTACAGCCAAGTCTCGTCACCTATCACAATGTTGTTCACATATCGAGATTGACCCTTATTAAACTTTTTTAGCATCTCCAGGCATCAAGTCACGCGACGTGTCATCTGCTCCTCAGTCAGTCGATGCGGCACCCAGAGAGAATAAAATTTTTTCACGCGCAAACGATCATGCAGAATCGAACAAATGGTGCATTTAGGCCTGAAGTACTCTCTATCTGTTGATAGGTCACTCGCCTGTCCTCGCCAAGCATTTTCCTCACAGTAGTAACGTTTTCCTCCGTAACTGACGTTGGTGGCCTTCCCGGTCTCTCGGCGTCCTCCACAGTTAAATTTCCCCTTTGGAATTCTCTATACCACCTGAATATCGTTGTGCGATGTGAACAAATGTCACCTAGTGCAAGAGTAATTTCTTCGAAGCGCTGGTCTATGTTTAAACCACGCACGAAGTTATAACGCAAAACTGCTCTTATCTCATTTCGTGACCACAAATCCATCGCAAGCACTTTAGACGCTCACTGCTAATTAATAACTGAGCCCATCGACATGGCACGGCGGCTGCTATGCACGTATGTCTTAATATGCAGCAACAAGGAGCTTCCTACAATTCGTTGTTGCGTCATATTGCAAAACTTCCATAGTACCCTTTGTATAACAGAAAATACTATGTATCAGTGTTCGTGGATGTTGGTCAAGCTTTTGATAATGTTTGGCACATCAGTCTACCATACAAAGTCAAACCTACTATCATCTTTTAATATCCTACCTAAGCGACAGAAATACAGACCCTTTTACTGACGGATAGATTCCCTCTTACCAGTTTGAATTTAGAAATAACCACTCGACTACTCAGAAGACTCACAGAATGTGTGTCATATGATAAATCATAGTATAGAAATCAGAAAATACTGTATATCAACGTTTTAGGATGTTAATCACGCTTTTGATAAGGTTCAGCACATCGGTCTACTGCACGATATCAAATAATTCTTTCCAATTACTTATTATCATTAAATTCTTGCCAAATTATAGAAAACTTAGAATTGAATGGAAGATAGTATTTCCCAAGACAATGTAACAAAATTTGAAGTCCCTCTATTTAATTTCCGCTACAGACATCTCAGCAATATGAAACACAACAACGAAGCAAACTAAGAGAGTGTGTGCCACACGATAAATCACGGGATAGAAACTAGAAAAGTCTTCTATACAAAAACAAATAACTCTTTCTAATTACTTATTATCGTTTAAATTCCTACTAAATGATAGAATATTTAGAACTAATGAAAGACAGCTCTTCCCAAAGTTGTGCAACAAAATCTGGTGCCTCGAAAAGCACTGTAATTAGCCTCATTTTTTATTTAATTTCCACTATAGATGACACTGTCATTTCAGCATCTGATACAGACCTAATTGAAGTTTCAAACTCTCTACAGACTCAGTTCTACCGGACAGAATCCTAGATAAAGATATAGAAAACTATTTATGAACATGGACATCAAGCGGAATCGGAAAAATCACACTGTCAATGAGTGAAAAGGGTTGAAATCAAAGTAGAAAAACTGTATTGGTTTATGAGAAAGTCTAAGTTATTACTTGTGAGCAAAATTCTTTTATACAAAACGGTCATGAAACTAATCTGGGTCTACGCATTAAAGCTATGCGACTTAAAAATACTACGGATGCTAGCTAACGCACCTTGTTACGTATCAAGTCAAACTCTTCATGAAAGTAAGTACAAAATTAAGAAGTCATTATAACAACATTTCTATATCCCCTATTACAAACATAATATCGTAGAAGACTAAAAACAAGATGATTCGTAGGCTTAGAAGAGGCATAAGGAGGACTCATCACTGAAAGAGGATCCTCGATGTTATTATAGGGCAGACTTGTTCTTAACACAGTTCATTACGTCCGAGAATTATAGTAATTTTGATTTCTAATCTTACAAAAGAAGTTTTAAAAAATGTTTGTGGTATTAGCAAAGCTTTTAATTTTGATTTTACCTATTAATTAGTCAGTTATCTGGAAGTACAAATGGATAAATTTCTTTTCTTTCAGTAACAGAGGTTTGCGTCATGTCAATAGTATTTAGGAAAGGGCCATAGGTTATACAATATACTTATGTTATTGATTCATTCAGTTACTGGAAATAAATATACATTTCTGAAAGAACGTATAGATTGATAGAGTTATATTTTCGAAAATACAAACGCCATATTCTAACCCTAAAAACACTGAGATCACAAACATACTGCCACTAAAAGTATAATGATCGACGATCATTATCTGGAAACCTCTTTTAGCCAACAACAATTTGGTCATGTGTCAGACTCAAACAACAACATCGAAACCCCAATAAATACATTTACGACAGAAACGCTTAGTTCCGTCGATAAAAATAATAAAGCGCTTTACGACAAGGTTGAGAGGGTCAAAAATGACCACTTCTGGTTGATAGGAATATTATTTTCAAAATAGATGACACCACTTTCTCTTGCCATTACCCTCGTTTATCTAAACTGCCAAACCGACATAATTCGATGTAATTACGGTCGACGTCCTCGTTTCCTTTATTGAACTTGCATGTAGGTTCCCAATTTCTGATAGATCAAAACGTCAAGCTATAAATACTAATAGATTGAATATTCTAAATACAATGGTCTTGGAATAACCACTTGTGGAGGGTTTATAAAAGTAAGTATGGAAAAAGAACTACTTGTACATTAACATCGAATTTTTACTTCCCAAATATAAATCTCCTTTTCTTAAAATTTCTGTTCTATAAATAAATATTAACAGAAGCAGATATACAGGCTATGGTGTAAATGACTCCCGAACACTAAATGTAATAACACAGCAATACTAGAAGCTATCCAAAAATTTATTTCACAGCTTCGAAGAGCAATATTTGCTATTAATTTTACATATTAAACTGTACCTCGTGGTTTACGTTGGCCTACCATAATACGCCGCTTATTTACTAGACAGTTTAGGGTCGGTCGACATTCTAAAGTTCCTTTTGTTATGGATCATTAATTTGGAAAGAACGGGTTCGATTATATAGACGAATCCACATGGTAGGCCTTGCAGTATTAGAATATCAAAAAATTTCTCTGTAATAAGACTAGCCATTACACAATTTCCTCAACATTGTATAGAAAGACCGATCGGCATTTGGAGTGTGTTTTCAACTTTTAAGATAGCTGGAAGACCCGTGCTTAAGAAAGGCCACTACCATGATATGTACGACTGTATTTATATCAGTATTCTGTCAAATTTTGCTAAAACATTTGAACTAGTTCTCTATGATGAACTGTTTGAAGCCTCTCCCACCAATTAGGTCCAATGTTACCAACTTGGTTGAGATTTCTCAATTCATCAGTAAACAACTGAATAATCACCAACTGGTTTATATTATATGTACAGATTTGTTTTCTTCCCAAATTAATTAATAAATTAGAGTTTAGACTTTCGGCTACTTCCAAAGCGTTTTCTTTTATTAAAGGTCCAGCTATGGAGATGTTTTTATTTATGGTTTTACAAAACTAGTTGTAAACTTACTAATCTGCTTCTGGGCTGGAACCGCGTCACTGGTATAACTGCCGACGTTTCGTACCCACTCGTATGGAACATCTTCAGGGCTCAACTACTGCTACTGTCACATTGAAACTGGGGTGGGTACGAACCGTCGACAGTTATACCAGTGACGCAGATCTAGCCTGGAAGCTCAGAAGCAGATAGTATGGACCACGACCGCGGAAGTCTACGTACCAGATTAGTTGGTCAATTGACAAGCCTTTACTTTTAGGAAATTTTCTCTTTTGCTCTGTATTTCTTCAAACAGCTTCTTTAAGTGACAAACGTTTCCTTTTGAACGAGATGGTATGTAATTCTATGTAACAGTACCACAGTTGAACATGAACTAACTCAAAATATGTGCGACGAAACCTAAAATGCAACCGTTTAGAATATTAATCCTAATGAACTTTTATGTACTTATTTTTCCAAGATAATAGGGTCATATCTTTTACGTTCTTCCTCGGAAATTTGCTTTTAATGATTGTTGGATTTGCATTGTATATTGTTGTTGACAAAGCAATTTATGACCGCTGGTGACAGATAAAATTGCAGGCATTTTTCCAAGAAAAATTTCATTGAGCGCTTTTGAGGAGTGTCACTATTGGTAGGAACATTGATACTTTTTTTCCCATATTATTGGTTTTAGAATTTGAATGGTGTTCGTTGTTAGAGATGACCGCCTTTAAGAAGTGGCACTAAAGACAGGTTTTACTGCATATCAAGACTTACATAAAAATAACGGAGAAAAAACCAAAACGAAATTAATTACAATACAAATAATACAATGATTAGCAATCTAGAAATGACTAATATTAAAAAGTGAAAAATTACAATCTATTTAGAGTGCGAAATCATAAAATTACTTTTCATTTGATTTAATTAATCAAAATATTTAAAAATAAAATTGCGCGATAAATAAGTGCCTGAATTTCCATATAAAGGTATCTCAAATTTCGTGTTTTTTTAAAGAATAAGTAAAACACATTATTTGCATTTGCTTTCAAAATCTTATTGGTAATTGAAGTATCAGTTATGACATTTATATGCGAAAAATAATATCTGCCAAATGGTCTCCTCTCGCAGCTTCACAGACGTCCACTCTTTTGTTAAAATTTTCAATGACATTCTGACATAATTGAGGCTCTGTCTCACCAATGACACGAATAATTTCATTTTTCAAAGCAGCAATTGATGGTGGATTGTTTTTGTACACCCGACTTTTCACATAACCCCAAAGAAAATAGTCTAACGGTGTCAAATCACCGTTTCTTGAGATTACACGTCCAGGAAAATTTCTCTCAATAAATCAATTGATTCGTGTGCAAAGTGAGGTGTAGTGCTATCCTGTTGAAACCGCATAAGCTCTAGATCGATATTCATTTGTTCAGGCCACAAAAATTCGGTTATCATCCGACGATATTGATCACCATTGAAAGTTACAGTTACACAAGCAGCATTTTCAAAGAAGTAAGTTCCAATTACACCACCTGACCATAATGCACACCAAACAGTAACTCGTTTAGGATGTATAGGTTTCTAATGAATAATTCGTGGATCTTCCTCACCCCAGATATGGCAATTTTGTTTATTAACATAGACACCAAGTTCAAAATATGCCTCAACGGAAAACATTATTTTTTGAGAAAAATCAGCTAGTTGTTCATTCATGAAATTGACAAATGAACGACGTTTTAAATGATCTAATGGTTTCAGTTCCTGTGTTATTTGAACCTTATATACATTCAGAGCTGAATCCTTGTAAAATACGCCATGTTGTTAATCTACTAAGTCCAAGTTGTTGTGAACGTCGTCTAATGGACGTTTCAGGATTTTCAGCAACACTCTCACGAACCAAACCAATATTTTCTTGTGAACTACACTACGACTCTATTTTTCACTTTTTTGATCTTCCACGGAACCGGTCTCTTATAATTTTTTAATAATTAGACCAATAGTGCTTTCAGATGGACTATTATATAAACCATAGAATTCACGTAATTTTCTAAAAACTCTTTTCACAGAACGTTGATTTTCATGAAATAATTCAACAATTTGAACGCTTTGTTGTACCGTGTTCGAACCCATTTTTATAAATGTCTTACGTCACACTTTTAAATGCCCACATACTCAGTCAAGTTCAGTGCGCCATCTATATTTTGTTTATTCTTAAAAAAACCGCACAATTTGAAACGCATATTATATTCACTTTGTATTTATTCAGTAACACAAGAGGACGTGTGAGGCTAGTTCTAAGAAATATGTAATAGAAATGGGTGATTCTCAGCACATGCTAGGTAGTTGCGACCTCTTTTATGCGTTATGAAGAAACTATTAGTTAGTTTCAGGTTACGAACAGCGCGAATTGTTCGATACTAAGGTATGTTTTAGTACATTCATCTGAAAGTACCGAAAATAAGCCATAACAACTGCGACAGAATACACGCAGGAAACATCGTTTTTAGTTCAGAAGTTAGTACAGACTTATAATAATGCAAATGGAGCTGAAGATACACCTCAGAGCGGTGTTTTACGAATGGCGATAAACTAGGATATAACGGTGAAAAAGCTTTCTCAAAGTTATAAAGAAAATGAGGGAGAAATACCTGGGAATCTGATGGCACATACAAGCTCGTATCCAAATAAAACAATCGTGAACGTGATTACTGACCAAGAAGTGGGTCACAAAAATCTCTATTACTTGCGCTTTGCCCGGATTTGATAAGGGAGCTGTGCTTACTGAAGTACGTTTCGTTGACAGTGGGTGAACGTGTTTGTGTTCGCGGGCTGTAAATTATTTGGAATGCTGTCCCGAATAGATATTGCCGTTACTTTAAGAAAACTATATCGAATAATTAACATTGAAAATTCAATAAAGGAGGAAGTACAGTAGTTACAAATTAATTCTCGTTTTGGGCTTGGATTTCGAAAATAGACATCTGAGCTATCCATATAATACTTTAGATAACTGTTAAGTGTCTCCAAAAGGTATACATTAAACATCTCCATAAACTCTCCACATTTGGGTTATTGTGAACAAGTTTGGGTCGCAATATTTATCTATCTTAAGAAATATGCAGAGAATATCCTATTGGAAAGGATATAGCTTCAGCATGTTAAATTAGATATTTTGATCACTAGATTCTAACTCGAATGAAAATTAGCTATGTATGTTAAGGGAAAGAGTGTAGCAAGCAGGTGCGTTGTAGCAGATGTTACAGATATTATAGAAATAAATTATTTCACTGTACTATCTGCTTCTGGGGCTCCGGGCTGGAACCGCGTCACTTGTATATCTGTCGACGTTTCGTACCCATTTGTATGGGATATCTTCAGGGCTGAACTACTGCACTGAAACTGGTGTAAGTCGATGGGGGACGGGTTTATATATGGATAATGGGTCATGGGTCAATGGAGCGTTACGGTTGAGGTTGGGTAGTTTGGAGATGCAAGATTGCCAAGCGTTATGTAGGGGGCAGCCATCATCGCGTTTAAGGTTATTGGGGTGCTTAAAGATCTAACATATATAGTTTCACGGATTTTGCGACCATAGAAATGGTTAGTGCGGGATAGGATCTTGGTCGAATTAAACTGAATATGGTGCCCGGTTTCCAGCCTATGCTCGGCAAGTGCAGAACCGGCTATGCGCAGCAACCTAGTACAACGCTCATGTTCAGAAACACGAGTGCCGACAGACCGCCTTGTTTTGCCAATATCTGCCCTGCCGCATGAGCAAGGAATCCTGTGCACACCAGGTGATTCTAAAGAAACATTGTCTTTTACAGAAAAGGGTCAGATAATTTGGAATGGGGTTTGAAGATGGTTTTTATGTTGTTTTTGAGAAGAACCATACTGAAGCGGTCGGTAACACCTTGTATCTAGGGTAGGTGAGCTTTGGAGAGGGGGAGAGATGATGTAAGCTGTGTATTAAGTTGTGGGATTTTGGGATTAAGATGTCGATCTATGGTTCGCTGAATATTATGGTTGGAGAAATTATTGTTTATAAGAGCTTTGGTAACATGACTTAATTCCTGGGATATAGAATACTGGTCAGATATGTTGACAGCTCTTTGCACTAAGGAATTAATAACGCCCTGTTTCTGGGCGGGATGATGATGGGAGAGGGCATTGAGATATTGATCAGTGTGTGTGGGTTTGCGTTACACTGAATGTCCTAGTGAACCATCCAGATGACGAGTTACCAAGACGTCGAGGAAAGGAATTGAACCTTCAGATTCAATCTCCATGGTGAAATTTATGGAATCGTGTTGTGACTTGCTCTTTCTAGATTTACTTTTTCAGTTGCTTCGTTTTCTTTATTAAAACTCTAGACTACCACCCTAATAAGGCTATATTGAATGAATATTCACTAGGCAGGTGGATAATAGTGCAGAATAATAGAAAACTATTCTAGTAAAAAAGTATTAAAGTTTTAATTTCTAATCGTAATTAGAAAAACCATCAAATACGTGGGAAATCTCTTAAGTTTTGCATAGTGAAACATAGAGGGCGTCACTAATAAAATGTCAGTGCTAAAAATTAACCTCCGTCTTTAGTTAACTCAAAACCAAAGTATCAGTGCGATACGTGTAGTATTGTAGTTATAACGAACTGTGAAAGTTGACAAGTTAGATGAAAAATGGATTTAAACCGAGAACATTACCACGGAGTAAACGTCGTTGGTCTGCGCAAGATCATCAGTGAAGAACGACGTGTGACATATCGCCAAATTGAAGCATTATTGAGATTTCAAAGACCTCAATTCAAAAAATTTTACATAAAGAATTGTGTGTAAAAAAATTAGTTTCCCGTTGGATAGCGCATCTGTTGACCGAAGGATAGAAAGCAGCTTGTGTGAATTGGTGTCAAAAAGCTCTAGATCGCTGCAAAGCTGGAGACTCTAAAAACGTGTATAACATTGTCGGTAGTGATGAATCTTGGAGTTACTCATACGAGCCAGAAAATAAATGCCAATCGTCTACTATAAATTTAATTTAATTTTAATTAATTTTTGTGACTGAAATCAACGATGGCGCAACAGAAAATACTACATTAATTTCCCATCGTAAAGAGCTTAATTATATATTTATATATAACTACGTATCAGCATCAAAATTTGACTGCGAGTAATAGCTATTTGATTTGTTTCCAAAATGAGATTTATGGCGTATTAAGGTATTATTGGTAAGGCAGCCATCTAGTAAAGGGGAGATACAGATTCGGGTCCTGCTTCAACACAGAAATTCATAATTAGTTTTTGTGATTGTAATCAACGAGGGCATTGCAGGAAATACCAATTTTGATTAATTTCTCATCGTAAGGAGCTTAATTATATACAAATATAATTATTAGTAGATCAAATAGAATTAAATTAAATGCATGTGGAATATTACGGAGAATATTTCAGAAATTTGCCTAGATGTACAAGTACGTTTGTTCTATGTTCTAGGTAACAGATTTTGAAAACGAAAAATACAAGTTCGTGACTAAATAAAAGGATTTCTCGTTCCATTGTTCTTAACTCACAAATGTTGGCTTTGATAATAATTTTTGTGTTCCGAGATCGAATCATATTTAAATTAAATAAAATAGTTTAAAAACGTGATATATGCGAAGCGTAATAATTCCCACTATCCTTTGTGGCTCGGATTTTCCGCATTCTCGAATGATATATATTTTTACATTCTTGCTTGCCCATTTTGTTTTAATTTAAAACTTACATTTTATGTATATAATATCCATAACTCATTGTATTTTCGTAGTTTGAAATATGTACGTAATTAAAAGACATACTTCAAAAGGAACAACTGCTCTTGAAAGTTTTAGACAAACACTTCAGTAAAAAACTACTTCGCCAGCTTTAATTCGGTTGCACGATACTTTATAATAATAAGTCTTTTACTTCTTTTAGAATATATAAATCCAATTAAAACTGTATCTTAAATAAAGAAAACATGTAATTAATTAACGTAATATCTTTTCTACTATGTTGGGCACCGAATATAAAATTCTTATTATCGTAACCACCATTTGCGGGTAGTACGGGTAATACACTTCGTCTCTATCGTTGATGTGTTAAGTAAATATCTTGCAGCACTTTCAGGTATTCGTTAAAGAATTACATGTTTCACGGTATTTTTTGTGAGTGTTGTGCGTAGTGTTTAATTTTGAACAATGGGAAAATCTAAAGGTATTTCAAATGAACAAAAAGATCGAAATAGAAACTTTATTGGAAACTGGAATCTTTTCTCAGCAGGAAATAGCAAGGAGAGAATGTGTTTTTACTCGAACCATAGATAAGGTAGTTAAATTAGTTCAAAAACTACTTTCATGTCGAACATTGCCGAGGAATTAGAAAAATCACAGAAAAAGACGATAGGCACCTTTTAGGGAACTACTACGCAGTCTATAGAAGGAAAATATAAATTCGTACGTTGTGTTTGTTTACCAGACTACTAATATGGAAAGTCGCTTCATCACTGAACACGATGCGTTGTGCGAAAGTTATCATTGTCAATAGGGTCATGAATCTCGTTACAAATTGCCACACGTTTCCGTTTGTCATCAGAACGCAGAGCTTGTAACAACTGTAACTTGTACGGCTTCATAACCAACCGACGTCTCAAAATACGCCAAATTGTTGTTGTAGGCAGTTGTAACTCCCGACTGGCACGACGAGTTGATTTTGAAGGATTACGTTGGAAAGTAGTATGAATTCGTGCAACATTTTCTTCAGAAACACGAGGGTGGCCAGAACTCCTTCCTTTACATACGCGTCCTGTATCTACAAACTGTCGATACTATCTGCGAATGTTTCATCCATTCGGAGGATCAATTTGGTAGCTCAACCTGAAACGTTTTTGCACTGTATTCACGGAATTGCACTTCGCAAACTCGAGAACACAAAATGATTTCTGTTGCGGAGTAGCTATTTTAAATATATGACGGTTACCAAGAAAAATAGAAGACAATTAGACATCTAGTGGCTGTTAAATAAATTAGGCTATGTATTCGTTTCTCCAATAGCTGAGCCGAGGCACAGCGATCGATAGTTTGGACAAAATAATACTTTGTAATACGTGCATATTCTTTTTGAAACACGCTGTATATTCGAAGTACGTCGAAAAGAATTACTGGCGTATTTAAAACTACTGTTTGTAGTATATATATATATACAACCATGCTCAAATGTATTAGACACCTTACGAATTTATGTACATACATACATATATAGTTTATATCGTTTAGTCAAAAGAGAGGTGTGGGAAATAAAACTGTTGTGAAAATTATGTACAAGGTGTTATTTAGTGATATAGTACAATTTATTAATATTTTGTCGCTCCGCCCTTGGCCTTAATGACAGCTCGCACTCGTCGAGGCATACTTGCTACTAAATTGTAACACTCTGCCGGTGGTATTGCAGCCCATATTTCGCGAATTTTTGTTGATAATTCTGCTTTTGACAGGCATTTATGTTCCGTGATCTTAGTTTTTAAGATACGCCATAAATTTTCAACGGGCGACAAATCGGGACTTTGTGGCGGCCAATCCAATACCTCCACTGTATTTTCCTCGAACCAACGCATTACAGCTCCCGATTTGTGGCAGGGTGCATTATCTTGCTGAAAAGTGTATTGTGGAATATCCTGGTCGAATAGTTTTAGCACAGACGATTC
The DNA here is from genome assembly GCA_031893035.1 of Dermolepida albohirtum. NCBI lineage: Eukaryota > Metazoa > Arthropoda > Insecta > Coleoptera > Scarabaeidae > Dermolepida > Dermolepida albohirtum. Next base: position 67,266 of record JAVIWB010000041.1, on the reverse strand, counting down.
TAATACTTCCTCCAACATGGCTAAATAGCGTTGGCTATTCATCCGTTCATCGCACAGGTACACTTCTCCAACATCGTATGCAGACATACAACCCCAAACCATGATACTACCAGCTCAGAATTTTACTGTGGGAATGATACATTGTGGTTCATAAGCTTTCCTTTGCCTACGCCGAACATATAGAGTCCCAGGTAGTCCCCAAAGCTGCCAGGCAAAAGAAGAAAGTTAGCACTTAGACAGGATTAATTTTGTTTAATGTTATATGTAGACTGAATTGCATACAACGATAAGAATATTAGTCATGAAGATGTACTTACATACCTCGATATTCGATTCATTAGACCAAAGAATTTTCGACCACTTCTCGATTGTCCAATTTTCATGTTGTTTGGCCCATAAATACCGCTTCTTTTTATGAACGTCAGTTAAAAGCGGTTTACGTCGCGCTTTACACCCTCGTAAACCAGCACGCTGGAGACGCCTTCTCACTGTTTGCGCAGAAACTGTTACGCGATAATGCTGTTTCAGCTCACTGGCGAGCTGTTTCGACGATTTCTTCCTATCATTGAGAGCCAGTCTTTGTAAAATTCTGTCTTCTCTAATCGAGGTACAGGGTTTTCTGCCACTTTTTGGTCTGTTAACAAACGACCCACTCTCCTGATAGCGACTAATGGTTGTATGGACTGCACATCGCGAACATTTTTTTTTTGCAATTGCAGCTATTGATAACTTCTGGGAATGCAGTAGCACTATTTGGGCGCGTTCCCCTACCGACAACTTGCGTATTTTATTCATTTTTCTTCAACAAATAACTGACACAACGTGAAAAAATAGGATAATCTAATTGATCTCTACCACAAACTCACAAACGCACGTTGCTCACACACTGCTAGAATGACACTAAATTTCTAAAATCCACAATTTCCCCTTTCCACCTATTCTTTTCAATAGGGGATTAACTAGGGTATTCAAAAACGCATTTCTGTAAATACCATTAACTATTTTTACGGTTAATTTCCGTCAGACTTGGATAATACCGAGAATAAGGGTTTTTACCTGGGGTGTCTAATACATCTGAGCATGGTTGTATATATATATATATATATATATATATATATATATATTGTAAACAAACACTATGAATTTGAAAAGTTTTTATTGTTTCTAATTTATTATAGATTCCAATTAGTTCCAATTAGATTGCACGGTACTATAGTATTATAATATAGTAGATTAGGAAAAATAAATGGGTAAACAGAACGAATGGATTTATAAGGTAGTTTTATAGTTCTTCTTAAAGCTAAAGGCAGTAGTATCGTGCTGTATCACCCTATCTCTGCTTGGTTACGCAGTTATTTTTTCCATGTTAAACTTTCTTATAATAGCATGCAAATCCATAGATCACATAAAAATTACAATGCTTAAATATCTGGTTATATACTATGATAATACGGGCGCTGTTTTGTTGATACACATCGTTAAGGCAATTATTAATAACTGTTTATTCAGGTGAATTCGCCCACACTCAAACAACTAAACTTCGTTTATTTGCATAGCCAATATCGTATCATTGGTGGGTTACAGGCTGATTACTATTCGTCTTTATGGAAATTGTTAAAGGGAGGGAGAAATGCTTCGCCCTTGTTTTTTTAAAATACACCCTCAGGGATCAAATAAAAATCTCCGAATTTAATTTACGTTGTTTCTATTACCATCGCCAAATTGTTTCCAATGAGAAATTCCTGTAACGAAGGTTTCGAAGTGATGATATTTTATTCTTCCCTGCGAAAAAATTTATTTTAAAATTGAATAAATATTGTAGAAAATTTGAATGTAATCTCTCCGTCTTAATTTGTTTGAGAAACGTTTCCAAATGATTAAATTAAATAATTAATTTAGTTGAGAAGATGGGTCATTTTCGATCAATTCAACGTCCCCCTTGTCCAATATCTCACTTTAAAATATTACAGAGCCTTGTCCCCACAGACTGTAATCATTTCTTGAATAGTTTTAAGAGAATTTTGTTTTATTGCCAAAAGTTTCAAGATACTGCGATGTGCTAATTTCACAAAATTGATTTTTTTGTTGGGAAACACTTTATACGGCACAAAATAAAGAAAAAAACTGGCGTAAAATTTGACACATTAAGTTGCAAAAGTGTCATTATTGTAAATTGCTACGTAACGCAGAAATAGTTGTGTGTAGGCGGAGTGTTTTCTAGTTACTTTTTTAACTTATATATAGAGTTGGGATATTTTCTCGCGGGTCAGAATCATAACAAGGCGAGTGTACGAACAAACGGACGACTTTGATACACGCACTATTTATATCATTTATGTTTTGTTTTATAAATAACACCCTTACATCATTCACAGCTGTTGTTGCGTAACCCAAAGTGGATAAGACTAACAAAATGTCTACAGCATGAAGTAAGTTCTTACACTTGTCTCGAAGAGCAACCTACGCCGTGTTGAAAAGTTGTTTTTATATTTAGAAAATGATCGTTCGACATCTACGAATGCAATATATGTATAATTAAAATAATCTTTATAAATAGATAATGAATCTATACATGCACCATTACGAATTTGTTTTAATGTAGTAAAATAGAAATCTTTGTTTATAATACTCTCGAACTTTTCTACAATACATATATTTTTTGTCACTTGTAGCACATAGTCTAAGTATTTTCAAAAATTTTCTGCCTTTTCTTAATTGCTGCAACTTCGTTAGGATTGAATCGAAGAATCACAGAATTCATTTCTTCGAAATCCTAGCAATAATAGAACGCTGCTTCCAATCATATTCCCCAACGTACGAGAATTGGCTCTTGTAGCTTAAAAATATCGGGGTACCGTCGATGGAATTCTCGAATCCTTTTGGGAGATTTTAAAACTATTGGTATTTAAAATAGATGCACCAGCCTCTGGATAACATTGACGAATACTTTGTGCTATAAGATGTAAAGGATAAACTTTATACGTCATATGCGAAAGTCCGTCACACTTGTTTCTAAGGGAACAGCCTAAACTACACATTGTCACTCATAAACATCAACATTTGATCAGTTGAAAGCTGAAATTTTTTAGTGTAATTGCTTCACCAGTGCACTTTTTTTTCTCTGCTAATACAGTGGAAAATGACTATTCGCAGTGTGGTGGATAAATTTTAGTCCACTGGTTCAGTAAAAAATGAGCCGTACGTCGACGAAACGCAAGATCTACCGAAAACATCGCCGCTGTCCGTGAGAGTGTGCAGGAGAATCCGAAGCAGTTGATTTCACATCGCTCACATGAACTCGGCCTTTCAGCAGACCACAACTTGGCGAATTTTGCGTCATGACTTGGGCCTGCACCCATACAAAATTCAACCTACCCAGGAGCTGAAGGTAAACGACCATAGACGACGACGTGTATTCGCTCAATGGACTCTGGAGCAATTGTGAAACTCACCTTAATTTTTATCAAAAAATCATCTTCAGCGATGAGGCCGATTTCTGGATAAATGGGTACGTCAACAAACAAAATTGTCGAATTTGGGACGATACCAATCCACATGAGATCCAAGAGCGTCCAATGCATCCCGAAAAAATCACTGTTATCGGTCCATATTTCTTTGAGAACGGCGTTGATCAGGCCATCGTCGTCAACGGCGAGCGCAATAGGTCGACGATTACCAACTTCTTTGGGCCCGAATTGGATGATATGGACACCAACGACATGTAATTCCAAAAGGACGGCGCTACGTGTCACACAGATCATGCCACATTGGACATTCTGCACGAGTAATTTGAAGGCATGGTCATCTCACGTGAAGGTGATGTAAACTAGTCACCGAGATCGTGCGATTTGACCCCGTTAGACCTTTTCTTGTGGGATTTTCTTAAGTCGCAAGTCTATGCGAATAAGCCACAAACCACAGCGGTCCTCAAAGCCAACATAACCCATGCTATCGATCAAATTCAGCCTGATTTATGTGCTAGAGTCATGGAAAATTGAACATTTCGGATGCGCGCCACCCAGCGAAACCGCGGCGGACATTTGCACGATGTTATATTCCATACGTAATGGCATCGATAGGCCTTACAAACGAAAAAAATTTTGATGATATCTCATGCACACTTTGTTTTATTTAAATTTAAAGATAGGAAGCGCTTAATGAAAGACCCTGTAGTTACGAAATATAAAGGTTAATTATTATTAAAAATTCGTAACTTAAACTTGAAAAACTAGCAAACTTATGCAGTAGAAAACTATATTAAATTCGTTTTTGGAGTTTTGCTTGAGTGGTATGAGTTCGTGGTTTCTTTTAATTCATATTTTAGTATTAACTATTTGTAATTAATTATAAACCATATCATATAGCTTGCTACGAACTTCAAATTGAACAACATCTACATTTACTTTCTTAGTCGTTTCGTGTATTAACAATTAATATAATAATTATCTAAACATTTCTGGAATTAGGATTTGTACAAGCTTTAACATTTGACACACAAATATAGGATTTTCGATTACTTTGACCTTAAAGTTAGTATCAATTATGTAGATCGTTAAAAGCAATTTAATATAAATTACCAATTTTCGATGCATTAGCTATGCTTACATCTCCATCTCTTTTCATGATTTAGATTACCTACCATCCTCTCTCTCATCGCGAATGAAATCGAATTACGACAGCGTGTAGGTAGTTGGTCGGTACCGGGAGCAAGTTACGTTACATCAAATGGAATCCTAAATATTTCGCATTGCGTCTGTTTTACGACTGTTCCTTCTAAAATTCAAATATTAACGAGCAACGGCAAACAGATATTAATTTCAGAAAAGAGTAAACAGGATCGAGGGCGCTCCACAGTTAGAATGAAGAAAAAGAGAAACTTAAGTTCATAGGCGTCTAGTAAGAAAGGGTGCCAATAAAAATTCAAATTGCTTCCATTGGGATCTCAGAAATTTTAAATTATTAATTTCTTTTCGAGGACTTCGTTGTCGATGTCGGCTTGCAGATTAAAAGTTCTGGAAGATGAATGAATTTCATAACGGTCGATGATTTGAATCCAAACGGGTTTATTTTTCTTAACAGTAATATCTTTCATTCTAAAATATTTCATTATAGATATATGCTCCAGTATAATGTAAATATATTCTTATGTCATACAAAGTACAAAGAATATTTGAAGATTACAAAGTTCATTATTATCTTAGAATTCAAATGAGATTAAACAAAAATAGTACACTCCTTGGCAATAGCCAAGGAATACAGATATTCCTTGAAATAAATAATCGAAGCTAATGATTGAAGAAATGAGGTACTGAGTTAGAAGTTTAAGAGATATGTTGTTATAATTAATTATGTAAATTATTATACTTTTTTTTATCTTAGCTTTCGAGCTGGAACAGTGTCTTCGACAATACTAGTACAGACGTTTCGTCACCACTTATAAGGGACATTTTCCGGATTTAGCAGTCGCACTGAAACTGGTATAACTCTGCGGTGGTGGTATTTATATATGGATATTGGTCACGGATTATTCGAGCGTTACGATTACGGTTGAGAAGTTTGGAGATACAAGATTACCCAGCGTTGAGGATAACCATCATCACGGTGTAGGTTATTAGAGTATTTAGAAATCTCTATAGATTCCTGGATCTTTCAGCCAGTAGTAATGTCTATTGCGGGACAGGAATTTGTCTGAATCGAATTGGATATGATACGGTGCCCGGTTTCAAGTCTATGCTCAGCAAGTGCAGAACCATTTACGCTCAGAAGCCTGGTACAAGGCTCATGCTCTGAAACACCAGTGCCAACAAACAGTGACGACGAAATGTCGGTGCAAGCATTGTCGAAGACGCGATTCTATCTCAGAAGCCAAGGTGAAGAAAGTATAGACAATGACCGCGGAAATCTACAAACCAGATTATTATTCTTTTGTTTTTAATAATTTTGCTACAAGGTGGAAAGCGTGAAGTTTATCCGTTATACTTATTTTATACATGGTTGCACTACTATCATCAACCATTTAACTTTTGGCCTTGTAAGAGTTAAAAGTTGGTCAACATATTTAGCAACAATCAAAATTGCTTCGGTAATATAATTCTCTACTATTTTGTTAGGTAGTAATAATGACACTGATGGTTTAAATGGCTTTACTGTTCGTACTACAACATTGACAACAGAATTTTTTTAACAGCTTAAACACTCTTCACATATAACCACAATTTTTTTTATTTAAGTGGGATTTAATATAATTTTCAATTTGATCACAGATAGAGCTCACCCGATTTTGTAATGTTGCTCGAGATGATAATATTCGTTTGTATGTAATCTAGAATTTACGAAATTATTTTTTTAGTAAGTTTAGAAAATGGTAAATTAGAAACAGTTATAAATATATATTATTACCGGCTTGGAATAGTCTCTGGCAATGTACTTTTGTTAAAGTTTTTACATTGGAGATCGTGAGAGGTATTTGTTGAACAACTTACGATGAAGTCTTCATTTTGCAAACAAAATTTTTTTATGAACTGCACGAGGTATAACTATAACACGAAGACTGCACGAGGTATAACTATAACACGAAGATATATGTTTAAGTTGTTGCAATATGTATTTCTTAAAAAAATCATTTACAATTGGTTGTGATCTGCATGGTCGTAATACCAGAACTTGAATAACTTGGTTATTTGCTCCTCAAACGTTCGAGGGTTACAAAAAGTCTCCTATGTAATTGCTAGTCATATGTATATATATAATATATACACATATATAAAATTAAGTCAAAAATATAGGCAATATAGGCATTTCCACACTTTTTGCATATTTATGTTGTGTAGTTTTAATGTGTTTTTTACGCCCAAAATTCTTCCCGGAGAACAAAAACTTATCGCAGACTATACGTATAAAATTTGGTGCCATTGCATTTTAAGTCTGGAAATTCTTTTACGAAGTAAATTACGATTTTTTCATTAATCGTACCACTATCACAACCTTTTGTCATTATTATATTACACACGAAAACACCGATATAGCAAATACCACAACTGTTCTCAGCGAGATGATGCGATGTACTAAGTTCATTCCGTGAATTAACCACGTGAACACTTGCTGCCAAGAATTTGTAGCTCTATTAATGACAAATATTGTGAACTTCATTCTGGTTGCGCACCTTGTGATTGCTAGTACTTACTAATTTAATGTTTGAACGAATGTCACCGACTAGCTTTCGTTTGGTGACGGGATTTTGTCCTATACTATTTATTTATTTCATTTATCTATGAATAAATAAACAAATTTGTTATAAATGTATGGCAAAATTATTTTTTTCTTATTTCATTCTTAATCATTGAAGGTGGATATATAACCCCTTTCCACATTAAAATACGTATGCAGAATACGAAAACCAATGTGGAAAGGGGTTATATATCAACCTTCAGGGATTAAGTTAATCGACCACAGGTTCCATCAAAATTACCTCCTATTTCGTTTTCTTTTTTTCTGGTTATTAAGTGGCGTTCTTTTGTAGTTAATAGTATAATTACATTGTACATACATTCACGTTTGTAAATTTTAAAAAATATTTTTTTGCTAACGAAATCTTCATAGCAAGTTCATAGACTTCACGGCAAGTGTTGAAAATAAAATACGATTTAGTAGTAAACCAATGTTTGAATTTTGGGCATTCCATTTTCAACATTCTACCTTTACGAAATCAATTTTTTTTTGAAACAAAATCTTAACTAAATATAGAAAAAGAACTCAACAAATTTTCTTTTTATCAATGAAGGTTGATATAAAACCCGTTGCCACATTAATTTTCGAATTCTGTATACGTATTTAGACAACTAAGTTATCATCATCAGCAGATAATTAAAAAAGTGTAGCACCTGGTAAACTACGGCGAAAAACACCCGTACGAAAACAAACTCCGTACGCGATCCATACCGGTGGTAACCAAAATGTACACTGTATATTCGTTTCACAAGATTTTTAAAAATTATTTTACTTAAACTAGGATGAAAGACATTAAAAAAGGAACACGGACATGACCGATAAGTACCTAACACATTTTTTTAAAATTTGTAAGTAGAAAATTTTCGTTTGTCTCGGATAATAAAGTTAGAAATTTCAGTATTAATAAAATGCTATATTTCACAGCTTATTATCGCGTTCTTCTCAAAAATATGCTGAATATGAAGAAAACGACTTTCAAAAATTAAATACGACTTCTTCCAGTGTTGATTATTCTTTTATTGCCATTTTTGGTCATAATTAAGAAATAACCACGATAATTACCAACATCGCAAAATTACGAACAAATAAGTCCGCCCGAAAAGACGCAGAACTATATAAACCCTCAAATTAATTTTGCATATCAATGGAGGGTATTTATGTGGGGCACAATTCCCGAATTAGACGAAAAGATATAGAGGAGCAGACGACCGGACGAACGGCTCTGCAGGGTATTAACTCGCAGATAAGTCCGTTCGAAAGCTGTCAGTTTTCCTCGAACGGGTGCAAGGGTAAATTATCTCTGTTGCAGACACCGACGATGGAAAAGAATGAGAGATTTTCAAGAAGAATGGAGCTAAATCTGTTGCAAATAGTTAATTAAATTCCTTCATGAGAAGGAAAGTTGGATGTAGGAGAGGGTAGGAAGTTACCCTGGATTATATTTGGACCGTCGGCACAGTTCGCGAAGGGATACACATTTAATAAGTCTTTTCATATTAATCTTTTGCCCCTGGGGGATTTAAAGATTTTTATTACTTTAAATGAAAGCGATTACTCGAAAACAGTAATTAGTTGTAAAAGAGTAAGGTTAATGGTACATTTTGACCACTTACTGGCGGCTTGGAACAGTCTATAGTAATGCACTTTTGTTAAAGTTTTTACATTGGAGATCAGGAGAGATATTTGCGGAACAACTTACGATGAACTCTTCATTTTACAAATAAAATTTTTATATGAACTGCAGGAAATAAAACTATAACACGAAGACACGAGGGAGCGTTTTTATATTCGCGGAATGGGGGACAAGGGGTCGAAATAAAAAAACCAAATTATTTTTCTTTTTCAATATATTCACCTGCAAGACGGATACATTTTTCACATCTTTCAATTAATTTATTTATACCCTCATAAAAAAATGATTTCTCTTTATCTGCAAAATACGCCGAAACTGCCTCCTTGACTTCATCATCGGCAGTAAATTTTTTACCCCGCAGCTCTTTTTTCATTTTCGGAAACAGGTAATAATCACTCGGGGCCAGGTCTGGGCTGTAGGGTGGGTGATTCACAATTTCGAAGCTCACCTTATGCAGAGCAGCTAACGCAACGCGGCTCTTGTGGACGGGCGCGTTGTCGTGCAAAAGCAGAACACCTTTTGTCAATTTTCCCCGTCTTTTCTCTTTAATGGCTTCTTTTAGTCGCTCTAATATTGAAGCGTAATATTCTCCGGTTATAGAAACACCTTTATCTTTATAATCAATCAACAATATTCCTTCCGAGTCCCAAAATACCGTTGCATGAGTTTCCCAGCTGATTGCGACACTTTAAATTTCTTGGGAGGTGCTGTGCCCTTTTTATGCCATTGCATGGAGTCTTGTTTGGACTCAGGTTCATAATAATGAACCCAAGTTTCGTCTCCAGTAACAATTCCACTCAATACACCATCCTTGTCTTCATTACAGAGGTCCAAAAATGCACGCGAACACTCTACGCGCTGTTGTTTTTGCGGCGGCGTGAGCATTCTCGGCACCCATCTTGCGCTGACCTTAGACATGCCGAGATGATCGTGTAGGATTTTAAAAATTGTTGTATCGGATACTCCAACCATTTCTGCGAGTTGTTTCTTCTTTAGTCGAGCATCTTCGAGTACAATTTGTTCAACTTTTTGGATAAGTGCTGGCGTGGTCACCTCAATGCTCCTGCCCGGCCTCGGGTCGTCTTCAAGGGATTCCCTTCCTTGTTTAAATAAACTATGCCACTTGTACACCATGGTTTTTCCTGGACAAGAGTCGCCGTAAACCAATGACATCTCATTTATTATGGTCGCGACTGATTTTCCTTGCCTGGTAAGGAACTTTATAACGGCACGATATTCGATTTTTTCCATATTTCACTTTTCACTCCTGATTATGTTACTTGGTTGACGATAGCTCAAAGACTAACTCTCTAATAACAATGAAACTTCGTATTTATACTAATCATGAGTCGCTGCACAGGCCACGCCCCCAATGCGCCTACTCACCCCTCTACAACCCGCTCATTCCGCGAATATAAAAACGCTCCCTCGTATATGTTTAAGTTGTTGTAATATGTATTTCTTAAAAAAATCATTCACGAATTGGTAGTGAGCTGCATGGTCGTAACACCAGACCCCAGAATAACATGGTCATTTGCTCCTCAAAAGTTCAAGGGTTATAAAATGTCCCCTATGGAATCGTTGGTTATGTATATAACACTGTCTCAGACAATGCAAAAAACGCTGGCAATTTTTAAAAGTTAAAAGAAGTTAAAGCTCTGTTTAATTTCAAAATCTCGTATAATAGAATTCTTTTCCGACCATTAGCTCATTTCCTCTTTTGTATATATTTTTGTATTTTAATATGTTTCTTTTACAGTTTTATATTTTAACAATTATTAATAATAATAATAATAATAATAATAATCTTTATTAGTCCAACAGTCACAGACCATTTACAGGACAAAAATAATAATAATGCATTGAAAAAATACAAATAATAGTAATACAAATAATAGGTAATACAAAGCAAAAACAAAAAAAAAGATCTATGATTAATTCTAAACTATTACAGAAAGAAATCAAGAGATATATAGATCAGGATCGCACAAGAATCACTCACCATAACTGAGACTACCGGAAAGGATCCCCAAACAGAGCATTGGCATTCCTTGTCATATGCGCCAGAGGAGCTTTGTATAACACATTTGTTCTAGCTCTAGGGACCGAACAAGTGTCATTAGATCTACTCGATCCACGAGGCACACGAAAATTTATCTGCGACAAGATGGATGAGGCGTCGATTGTGTTAGTAACAAGTCTAATTAAAAACTTGGCACTTAGAACCTCACGCCTCTCTGCAAGTGACTGAAATTGGAAATCCCGAAGCAAGCTGACGTAGTCAACGCCACGAGGAGGATACATGCCACTCACTTTGAATGTCAGATATTTTAAAAATCTCTTCTAGACTCTCTCAAGCTGCAGATGTAAATATACATAGTCTGGGTACCAAACTATGGCAGAATATTGAAGTTTGGAGCGAACAAACGTGTAAAATAATAGCCGGAGAGTAGAGGGGTCAACGAATCGTCCGCACGAGCGAATGATAAAACTCAAGGAACGAGAAGCAGAACCACAAATGAAGTGGATATGCTTCGCAAAGCTTAAGTGTGAGTCGAAAATAACACCTAAATCTTTTACCTCTACCTGTCTACTCAAAAAAGTTTGGCCAATTTAATAACCAAACGTAATACAGTTATTGCACTTAGAGTAAGTTACCACTTTGCATTTACTAACATTAAGCATTATTTTATTGGAATCACACCAATTATAAATAAAATCAAGACTATGCTGTAAGAACACGCAATCTGAAACAGATGCAATCGAAGAAAATATTTTTAAGTCATCGGCATAAGCCAAAACTCTGCAATCAATTGCGGTAAGGAGATCATTGATGTAAATACAGAACAGTAGTGGTCCAAGATTTGAGCCCTGTGGAACACCAGAAGAAGCAATGAAGCAGTTGTAGCTAAAACCATTGTAGGATACATAACATGTCCTGTTGTAAAGGTAAGATTCAAAAAATTTGATCATTGAGACTGAAAACCCGAAGAGATGCAGTTTGGACAGAAGTACAAGGTGATCAATTTTATCAAAAGCTTTACTAAAGTCAGTATATATAACATCAACTTGCTGTTGTTTATCCATAGATTCATTAATGAATTGAGTTATTTCGACTAAATTGGTAAGTGTCGATCGACCAACCATGAAACCATGCTGGCTTGAAGAGACATAAGGTCGAATACCAGCATAGATTCTGGAGTAAAGGAGTTGTTCAAAAATCTTGGCACAACTGGACAGAATACTAATAGGACGATAGTTATGAATATCTGAACAATCGACACTCTTGAAGACGGGAGTAACCCTGCTCAGCTTCCAGGCATCCGGAAATGCAGATGTGGTGAGGCACATGTTGAATATCGTTGTCAGCGGCTCGCTGAGTAATGGCGCACATTTACGAACGAAGAGGCTAGGTAGGTCATCATTAATAAATTTTAATGAGATTGTGGTTAATTGAATTAAACAAAAGAGGTATGTAAAACCCACATCAATTGATTTATTCTACCATTGATGTTGTAAGGGGATTTATTTATTTTTCTTGTTTAACAATTATTGCACTTTTACAATATATGTATTTACATAATACAGGGTGTTTCAAAAAAATGTACGTATTTCGAATGCATATATTTATTAAACTATAAGACATACGAATATGAAACTTTACACACATATTTACGAACCTCTCAAGTTCAGATTACAGATGTTCAATATGTTCTCCATCAGCGACACGAACGATATCACATCGATACTCAAGTTCTCCCATACTCGGGCAAGCATGTCTTTCGTCACTGATGTTATGGTAGTACGGATCCGGTTCTTCTACTCTTCCAGGTTCTGTGGGAGTGGTGGTACATAAACGTTGTTTGCATGTGGAGACATGCTAAGACGCCCAGCTGAGACATGCTAAGTCGCCAGCTCCTTGACAACCAATCCAACGGTTCGGTAGAGTTTCATTCAGATATTCACGTACTTGGCGAATCCAGTGAGGGGGTGCCCCGTCTTGTTAAAAATGAAGTTGTCTTCGTGCAGCCTCGGAAACAACTTGTTTTGTAACATAGCGAGATATTGCTGACCGTTAATTGTGCTTCTATCAAAGAAGAATGGGCCGTAAACAGATGATCGGGATATCGCAAAAAACATATTGGTTTTAGGCGAATCTCGTACATGTTCAATGGCTGCCTGTGGGTTCTGTAGACCCCAAACTCGAACATTGTGTTTGTTTACCAGACTACTAACATGGAAAGTCGCTTCATCACTGTGCGAAAATGTTATCATTGTCAATAACATCGTGAATCTCGTTACAAAATGCCACACGTTTTCGTTTGTCATCAAGACGCAGAGCTAATAACAACTATAACTTGTACGGCTTCATAACCAACCGACGTCTCAAAACAAGCCAAATTGTTGTAGGCAGTTGTGACTCCCGACAGGCACGACGAGTTGATTTTGAAGTATTACGTTGGAAAGCAGTTTGAATTAGTGCAACATTTTCTTCAGAAATACGAGGGCGGTCAGGACTCTTTCCTTTACATACACATCCTGTATCTACAAACTGTCGATACTATCTGCGAATGTTCCACCCATTCAGAGGATCAATTTGGTAACTCAACCTGAAACGTCTTTGCACTGTAATTACAGAATTACACTTCGCAAACTCGAGAACACAAAATGATTTCTGCTGCGGAGTAGCCATTTTAGACATATGACGGTTACCAAGAAAAACAGAAGACAGCTGACATCTAGCGGCTATTAAATGAACTAGGCTATGTATTCGCTTCTCCAATAGCGAGCCGGGGCGCAGCGATCGATAGTATGGACAAAATAATACTTGTAATACGTGTATATTCAACACGCTGTATGTCGTTGCTGACATAAAAAGTATTAAGTGATTCTCAATCTGTGGGGAGCGCCCTCTTGTGAAAAATGTTTAATTTAGTGAAAGAATAATTATAAAGTACTTTGTAACATAAGTTGCAAACAAGTGTAATAATTATTAGTGACCCTTCCTTTGCAAAAGCAAAATTTTGTGAGTTCTTTTTCTATATTTAGCTGAGATTTTGTTTTAAAAGTAGGCATCGTAAAAAATTCGATTTCGTAAAGGTAGAATGTTGAAAATGGATTGCTCAAAACTCAAACATTGGTTTACTACTAAATTGTATTTTAATTTCAACACTTACTGTGAAGTCTATGAACTTGTAATTTGCTATGAATTTTTCGTTAGCAAAAAAATATTTTTTAAAATTTTTTTCCAGGACGTTAAATGATTTTCATTTGTTACAAAAGTAACTTTAATATATTGCTCTTGTAAGTTCTAACAAATTCATTCACATTCGCGAATACTTCTAAGTTTTCTTGCTTTATATTTCTGCTCCATAATTCCAATTATCAACAAAAAGAGCATTAACTTTATCACTCGTATTCAAGACATGTGCGTCTGCTTCTTGGAGTTGAAGATTCAAGGTATTTAATTTCTCGAAAATGTCGACCAAGTAGCTCGACGTCATCACAAATAAATCATCTCGAAACTTCTCGGCTTTCGGTTTATTTTCCTCTTCTAAAAAATCACGATTTCGTCTCTTAATTCATAAACAAGTTGCAAAACTTTCCCATCTTGCCTCCTTACAAAACAGTAACGGTGAATATACTGAAACCATGTCTTTACAAACATTTTTTATTTAACGGATCTTATTTTGATATAATTTACTACAGCTACAACCGTCGTAAGTACAATATTGTATTGTTGTTTTTGAATTATATTTACAATGTGTTCAGACTCACTGTGGAGATTTTTGTTTCACAAATATGTATTTGCAAATTTTGGAATTTTTCACACATTATACGAACACCATCGGTGCATAGTCCGAGGTAATTTTTCCACTCTATGTTCGCTTCGTTTAGAAAATCATTAACATATTAAATAATGCGAGCAATGTTTCTTTGATTTCTATTGGTTTGCAGAAGAGTCCTTTTACTGCTGATATACCATTACAAAATCGGACATAGGCAATTAAATTAGGATTTTTATTGTATAGGAGAGTGCTCCCAGAAGTACCCGACCCAACAAACGAAACACAAAAATTTTGGAAAGAAATATATTTCTTTTTCTACATAATCTCTTTTCAGTTCTATACTTTTCCCAGTATGTTCAATAAGTTTGATACCTTTTTTATAATAAGAACTATCTTGCTCCTCAAAATAGCCATTCACTGCCCGCATCACTTCTTCATCGGTGGAAAATCTTTGACCACTGAGCCTTTTTGTCAAGTTTGGAAACAGAAAATAATTCGAGGGGACTAAATCTAGCGAATAGGGTGCATGAGGTAGTAATTCAAGCTTTAATTCATTAATTTTGGTCATTGCAATAACGGATTTGTGAGCTGGTGCGTTGTCTTGGTGAAACAACACTTTCTTCTGAGCCAAATGCGGAAGAGGCAGTTGAGGTATTCAAAACTCATATTTTGAAGATACCGCGTTCACAATGGCAGCAATACTTTTCGGATTGGTTTAAACGAATGCAAAAGTGTATTGATTTTCCAGGAGAATATTTTGAAAAGCAATAAAACTATTTTCGATAATAAATTTTTTTTGTTTGCTGTTCCCGAAATATACGGCTACCCTCATATTAGTTATGCAGTATATTATTTTATAAACTCGTATACATCCTAAGTAAATTGACGTTTAATAACTTTACCACTAACAAAACTTTTTTCTAATATAATTACACTATACACAATAACGAATATTGAATAACAAAATTCTCTCACGAATGTAGCGATGTACTAAGATCACAGTCCTTTATAGGACAACGTGCTGTTTCTTACACGCACACGTCTCGGCAACATTGGTTTGCCAATATGATTTCGCAACTCTGCTTATGACGATTAAATTTATTAATAAAATTAAATTAAAAATTTAATTTTATTAAGGAATTAGTTGTGAAAAGTGCTTTAAAATGCTGTGTTATATGATTTGATTTATTTAGTTTTACAGTAAATAAGTGAGAAGGATAAAACAGATTCTGGCAGATACGTTTCTGGACGGTGTCATACTATGACTCTCATACTATCCAATACAGTCACATTTAAAGAATTAATTACTTAACGACTCTGAATGTTTAAACTAATTTCATGTTTTTAAATCTTTCTTTCTACTTATTATTATACACAGTTATTTTTTACTTCGACTGAATTAAAACAGGATGTTCAAAAAAGCGGACTTCATATTATTATATTTAGACTGTACATGTGTATACTTGGCATTTGTAAACAAAATAATATTTTTTTACGCACAAATAATTAGTCGACCTAGATACTAACGAAAACAAAAAAGCAACGACAAATGGGACACCTATTCACAATGAAGAGTAAATATTTGTGTAATATATGTACATACAAGTATGATAAAAAAAATGATCATTGCCAGGGGTTCGAAATGGAACGCAATTTGCTAACTTTTAAAATTAAAATACAGCAGCGAACCTAAACAGTACAAACGGGACTGATGTTTGTTTTTAATAAGCACTACTGCAAACGAAAATAATTATTTCACGATGAAGAAACGTAAACAATTAGTTGGTTATTAAATAATGTAGTTGCATCCTCCATTAGGTATTTAATACAGATATTTTTCTAAATATTGCGTTATAATATAATAATTCCACCTTGGAAATATGCATATAGCTTACGGCATATTTACATTTAGACCAATTTGTATTTCATTTTCTTGTATTAAGATATTCACTAAAGGAAAATGAATATTTTTACAACGAAGGCGACCAGTTAATAAAAATTAAAATTTAAAAGGGAGGTTTTATATTATTATAGTATTAACCATCATGTTACCTTCTAGGACGCCAAAATTATTAATCGTTTGTTGGTTAATTTTTAATTTAAATAAGAATTGAAGATGGAAATGATTGAGTTCCTGGCTAGTTCTTGAGCTATAATAATTAAAGAGTTCATAGTTAATAACAGATTGTGATGAGCACCAAAAGTACGTGTGTCACACTAAAAGAAATGTTATTATCGAAAATAAAACAATAACGTCGTTCTTCAAACTTTATTTATTAATTTAAGTAACGAATTTTTAAAGATTGACTTTATTTAAATAATAATTAATAAGCAAGAGCAGTAGGCAAAAGTAAAATATTTGCTACAATAAAATAATTAGGTATTCTCTGCAAGTTAACTATTTTTTCTTTAAACCAGCCATCAATTTTATATTTACTTATTTTTATTTCAAGAATTTTTTCTGTCTAATAATTTTTTTATATAAATATTTATGGGTGCTTCATTTTTTTTATTATTTTTTTTTCTGTTTGGTACCGTTAATTTTACAATTACACATACATTTTTAAATTCTACAAACTTATAACGCGTTTTTTGTGTGTGTGTACTTGGTTAAGGACTAAGCTTGCAGAAACGAGTGCGCATTCATTGGCGGCGATGATATATTTCGAAAGCTGTCGGATATACCCGAAGTTGAGATTCATGCGTATGAATGCCGGATTAGATTAATGGTGGCGAATCGACGGCGTTCTTTGTTTTGTTCGACGAGTGTTAATAGATCTTTTAACCGATTTTCGACATTAGAATTCACTGGTAGTATTATTAAATGTATTGTTTGCAATATCAAAATTTTACAGTTCAGAATTTTTGTGTGTAAAAGACCTGCAAACAACACCGGTTAAATGCACGACGACATGTACTATATTATAAATTTATATATGACTTTATTTTTATATTAAGTGTGTGTCTGCAACATTCCACGAAATGTTGTAGACAATGAAGAATTTCGAAACTTTTGGTGAAAATACGAAATGGAGACTGCCAGCAAGAGGTCAATCACAGTATAATTTTCCTCGGGTGAAAAACATGATTACGGATCAAATAAAAGCAGAGTTAAAAGATCAAAAAATATTACTGACAGTAGATGAAACAACGGATGCAAGAAAGAATAGCATTTTAAGTGTTTTAAGTGTTGGTGCGCACTTTAAAAAGCGGTGAGATTTTCTTGGCTCTTCTTTACATGGTAGAATATTGCAGAAGATATACGCGGAAAGGATAGTAGAAACTATAAAACATATCTTTAGAAAGTTCAATATATCGGCAACCCAACCCGTAATGTTGTTACAGATGGGGATTTGTATATGGTTAAAGCTGGAAAGTTATCCTCAATTACTTCATGTTACCTGTTTGCTCCATGCATGTCACTTTGTAGCTGAATTTGGAATAGTTATCCAAAGGTAGACTAATTTATATAATAGTTTCTACAAAAAAAGTTTTTATTAAATATCCAAAACGCGTTAGTGGGCTTAAACAGGCTTCTCCGGACATTCCTCAGCCACAACAACTGGTACTGACGAGATGGGGAACGCGGCTTAAAGTTGTTTTATATTATGAGAAATTTTTACACATTATTAAACCTTGTATTTTAAATTTAAATCCGCAAGATGCTCAAGCAATTTCAGTAAGTCAGCAGCTGGTTTCAGATAGCCAAATCCATACTCAAGTAGAGCAAATTTCCCAAAATTATTCAATTCTTTTAGATTCTATTTCCAAACTAGAGAACACCGAGCTGTCATTACATGAAGCGCTAAATATAGTATATTACCTCAAAGTCTCGTTAGGAAATCTAACAGGTGGTAGAGGAAGATTAACAACCGACAAATTATGTGCGGTTATAAATAAGAATCTCGATTTTCAAATTGTAGTGGGTATAGGCAATGGAAAACCAAGGGTACGAATATGATGCGAACGTCCTTTTTAAATTCGCGAACATCACATCATTAGACGCAGAACGCTCCTTTTCCAAATACACCAACATAGTTTCACCTCCACTTATAGTGTGGAAAAAAGAATAGTGTTTTCTAATTTCTAGTTTCACTTAGAAATAATATTGAATAAAGTGCCTAATAATAATAGTACGTATTTCAAACTAAATGATTTCTCATTCGATTATTCTCTCAACTCAAAAACATTGTTTTGATAACTTTCGTGTTCAAAATCGAATTGTATTTAATTTAAAAACATTATAAAAAATAATTATTATATATGTATGCCAAGTGTAACAGTAGGATACTAAACAAATTGAAATACCTTTGCTTATAAAGGACATTGAACGCAAAGGTAGTTGTTTACTCGTTCAAAATTCTTTACATAAATAGTCTCTTCTACGATTTTCCTGTTCATGGTACGGGATTTCTATAAATCGGTGCCGAACGGTTGCCACCATTTCGGTTATTCCGGTCGTTTCCCGCTATCCGAAGGGGTCTTACTAAGAGAGGTCCGCGATGCCAGCACGAATCACAATAATGCCGGTGGCCCCAAGGCGCGCACTCTTCGATGTTCTCCCATTTCCACCCCGAAATCGAATTGATATTGCATTTGTTTTCAGCTACTTTTGCCACCGGAAAGTGCGATCTTCAAAAGGAAAACAGATACTGAAAGAGAGTGGGAAAGGCGATGGGTAATCTTACGGCAGTCCAATGTAGCGGTATTACCTTTCTATCCTATCTATAAATGCAAATGGTCAGGACCGGATTGTGAATCATCGTGTATGCGGAGAATGCAAGGTAAGTAAGCTTTATTTCTGAATCATTGAACTTTTTAATAATAAAGTCAGCAGTGAAATATTCAAATCGAGATTTTGATTTAATATCGTAAGTGACCTAATCGCGGGAAAATAAAATGTGTGTTTAATGAACAAGAACTTTTTTTCGCAGCAAATTTCAATTTTATTTACATCAAAACGAATAAAAATATTTTCAGAGAAATGGAACTCGATTCGAAGGTGTAAAATATCCAGTGTTTGTGTTAACAACATTTTTACTTGACAGTTTTTTCATATATTAATCGATTCTAGTCGGGCTCGGGTTAAAGATTTTTAACTAATAACGGCTGTTTTTTAAGAGCTTGAGAAATTTAATTGATAATACAAGACAGAAATATTATTGGAATGAAATTTTTTTTACTATAATCTGGTAGAAAATTTCATGGCATTTATTTTTTAAATATGATTTCCGGCATATGTCCGCCACGGCTACGAGTTACGTGGTCCATTCGATCAGTCCAATTTTTGACTACTTTTTCCAATAAATCTGGTCGCATGGCGTCAACGGTGACTTGAATATTGGCTTCCAATGCTTCAAAAATTGCCGGTTTGTCGGCATAAACCTATGGCATAACATAGCCCCATTAAAAATGGCCCAGAGGCGTAAAATCGCATGAACAAGGGGCCTAGTGAACAGGACCACTTCTGGAAATAAAGTTGTCACCAAATTGATTTTGCAATAAATCGATTGTTAAGTCCGCTGTATGGTAAGTTGCGCCGTCTTGTTGAAACCAAATATCGATGTTTAGCTGATTAATTTTTGCAAACAAAAGTTCAGTTAGCATTGCTCAATAGCGCTCGCCATTCACGGTAACGGCAGCTCCTTCCTCAGTTCGAAAGTAATAAGGACCGATGATGCTGCAGTCAATTTTAGTGGATATAATGATGATTCGTTAACGGCTTGCGGATTATCTTCGCTCCAAATACGGCAATTTTGCTTATTGACGTAGCCATTTAACCAGAATTGAACTTCATTACTAAACACGATTCTTTGATAAAAATGCTCATTTTAGGTCAGTTTCAAATGAACCCAATCAACAAAGCTGTATTTTGTAGGCACGTAAGCCAAGGTCCTTACGTAAAATTTTCCAAGTAGTCGAAGGACAAAGGCCAACAAGTTGAGAACGACGACGAATCGATATTTCGGCGTCTTCTTCAATATTTCGCGCTACAGCAGCAATATTCTTTTCGGTACGCACATTTCTTTGTCCTGTTGATGGTTTTGAAACGAGAAGAGCAAAATTAGTGCGAAAACGATCAATAACTGCACGAATTGCTTTCTCACTGGGCCGACTATGTTGACCGTAAAATGGACGAAATGCTCTATAAACTGCGCAAACAGATTTATTTTTTTTCAAATTTCCACAATTTGGAAGCATTCTTCTGGCGCTAAACGGTTCATGATGACTTGTCAAACCTTGCTGATCAGAAATGTCAATACAGTTTGACATTATCAGCTGGCAGACCATAGTTATAGATATCGATAGTTCTCATGCAACTTAAAAAATACCCATTACATATTATTAATATTAAAACACTTGGTATAGTTTTAAATGCATTTCTTTATGTACATCTCACCCTACTGTATCTTCTGGAGGAATAAGGTTGAACTAAATCTTTATAATAGAATCTTATATGTACATCTGTTATAAATATCTTCCATCAAAATTCTTAGAACTAACGATACCCGTAGTGAAAAACCCTTCCTGGTGAATCGAGTGTGTAAAGATTTTATAAATTGAAATTCAACTAAGAGTTCAGACAGATATGAATTATATAATCAGATTCAGAGGAGACATTAGATCAGTTAAGATAAACAAAGAAATCATCAACTAAGGTAACCATCTGATGGTAATTAACTTAATTTTAAGTGGCCATGCATGTACGATAAAAAATTTGAAAATTTTACATGTAGAGAAGAAAGATTGTGAATTCAACATCCTGGAATCATTGCTACGTACTGGTCGTACAACAGCAAGGATACTGCAGGTCGCTTTGGTTTCTCCGGGCAGCAACAGAACGAATTTTTATTCTTTTTAAAGGGGCGCCAATTAGTTGTATACGAGGTTTTCTCAAAAGGAAAAGTGAATTTTGAATTTTCGCGCGCTGTGTACCTTCGATTATCGAAATGTTTTTTTGTTATGTTGGTACACATGTCATATGTTAGCATTATCAACCAATTTGGATTAGTAGTTTGTCGTTGACAACTGAAAAGCTTAGTCACGTTTGTGTGTGTTCTTCGATTTTTGACTGATGAAAAAAATGAATTAAAGAATATGTATTAAATTTTGCTTTAAAAATGGAATAAAGTGCTCCAAGGCACTTGAAATGTTGACTGTGGAATTCGGCGAGTCCACTTTGTCTTTTTAGTTTAACTTCGTTTCTTCTGAAGATACCGTAATGGAAATGTATATAGAGTAGTGTAAATATAATTTGTGAAACTACCAGCTGTTATAATTTATTAATTAAATTAAATATTAATAGATTAGAAAATGCACTTAGTCGAAATTTGACACTATTACATATTTACTGTGACTAGCTTAGTCTATTAGGCAATTATCGAGCAAGTGACACCTTAATAGACGAAAGCAGTCGCAGTAAATATATAATAGTGTGAAATTAAGGCGCAGTGTTTTATTTATTCCCTAGTTTATTGGAATTTCACATATTAACGAGCACAACAATCAACTATTTAAATTATTTATATTCAATTTCATTAATTTCTTTTTCGTCTACCTATCAAATCATAGAATTGTACATTTGTTAATTTACCAAAATTTAATAATTATTTGTCAACTGAAATGTATCTGCAAAACTGGAACTTTTATATCAGTTTAGGTTAGATAACCATAACCCCAGTACATAAATTCAGGTTATCCACATTCAGTTTTAAAATACTTGATGTAATAGGTGTTTTTTAAGCTGCATGAGAACTATCGATATCGATAACTATGGTTTGACAGCTGATAATGTCAAACTGTGTTGACATTTCTGACCAGTAAGGTTTAGCAAGTCATCATGAATCATTTAACGCCAGAACAACGCTTCTAAATTGTGGAAATTTACTTTGAAAAAAATAAATCGGTTCGCGAAGTTCATAGAGCACTTCGTCCATTTTACGGTCAACATAAGCGGCCTAGGGAGCAAGCAATTCGTGCAGTTATTGATCGTTTTCGCACTAATTTTACTCTTCTCAATTTAAAACCATCAACAAGTCAAAGAAATGCGCGTACCGAAGAGAATATTGCTGCTGTAGCGTGAAGTATTGGAGAAGACGCCGAAATGTCGATTCGTCGTCGTTCTCAACTTGTTAGCTTTTATCTTTTGACTACGTAGAAAATTTTACGTAAGAATCTTGGCTTACGTGCCTATAAAATACAGCGCGTGCAAGAATTGAAGGCAAATGACCATCATTTGCATCGCATTTTTGCTGATTGGGCCCATTTGAAACTGGTCGAAGATGAGCATTTTTATTAAAGAATTGTGTTTAGCGACGAAGTTCATTTCTGGTTAAATGGCTACGTCAATAAGCAAAATTACCGTATTTGGAGCAAAGACAATCCTTAAGCCGTTAACGAATCACCATTACATCCATATTGTCTCTTTACTGCGGTTACACGCTGGCGGCACATCGGTCCTTATTTCTTTCGAAATGAGGAAGGAGCTGCCGTTACGGTGAATGGCGAGCGCTATCGAAACATGGTGACTGAATTTTTATTTTTAAAAATTAATCGGATAAACATCAACGATACCTGGTTCCAACAAGATGGTGCAACTTTCCATACAGCGCGCTTAATAATCGATATATTGCAAAATCAATTAGAAATTAGAATTTATGAATATTTATCTAATCTTCACGTTTTGGTTTTGAAATCATAAGTGATTCTTATGATTTCAAAATCATTCTGATATATTTGGGATGACGAATATTCGTGTGGCAAAAGATTGAGTTCAGAGAAATTACTAATCAAGAAATTTAAATTTTTTCAACATCAAAATTTTTTGCGAGATTATTGGAGATAAATAGAAGAGGTCATTAAAATCGACTACACACAACATTTTGCACTATAATAAGTAATCTCATTGCTTGGCAAGTGTGAGACAGTTTTTGATCAAGAAAATTTTTATTGTGGCTCATTTGTTACATTTACCTAATTTAAAAAATTATGAATTCTCTCTTTACTTCCAGCTTACGTGTT
The DNA here is from genome assembly GCA_031893035.1 of Dermolepida albohirtum. Classification (NCBI taxonomy): domain Eukaryota; kingdom Metazoa; phylum Arthropoda; class Insecta; order Coleoptera; family Scarabaeidae; genus Dermolepida; species Dermolepida albohirtum. Next base: position 43,596 of record JAVIWB010000041.1, on the reverse strand, counting down.
GTCAAAGGGGCTAGGAATGTGTTAATATCTTGGAAGATATGCTTTGTATATTTACTAATGGACAATGTGTAAATGTATATACACATATACATATAAGCACACCGGGATAGCGCGATGGTAACAACGCTAGATTTTGAAACGAGATGCCTGAAGAAGTCAACGGTTCGAATCATGTTCGGGACAGTGCTATTTTTAAATTCGTTTTCGTCTCGGAGGTGGTCGGTACCTCTCTTGGCACCCTTCAATGTTGAGGAGGAGTAATCAACTGATTCTTCTCTCACGACGCGGGGAAGCTAGTAGCAAAACACTTTACACACACTTAATGCATGCTCTTGCTCTGATGGTAATGACTCCTCATTTTGAGAGATAAAATAAGGTATGCCTTTCATTAGTCTCATTTGCATATACTTGTTCTGATAGAGATGTGTTTTTTTAGGGTTTTTTTATATACGAGGGTAGTTTGACAAGTAGTGAGAATGAAAAGAAAAACGAATTTTTTAAATACAAAATAATTTTTGTTTTTCAATATATTCTCCTAAAACGGTGCTCTAATGTGCTTATGCCATCTCTAAAATGTGATTCCGGAAGGCCTGCAAAATACTCATTTACGAAGATGATAAGCTCGTCGTTAGACGAAAATTTCTTTCCACCTAGTGCCGTTTTCAATTTTGGGAAAAGTTGGAAGTCGGAAGTGGCTAGATCCGGCGAATAAGGCGCATGCGGTACTAATTGGAAATGCAACTCGTGGATTTTGGACATCGCAACTGTGCTGGTATGCGAGGGAGCGTTGTCTTGGTGAAACAGAATCTTTTTCTTTGCCATTCCTGGCTGTTTAGCACGAATCTCAACATTTAATTTTTGTAGAAGTTCTGCATAATATTGTCCGTTTATTGTGGCACCTTTCTGAAGGTAATCAATGAGCAAAAGGCCCTTTGAATCCAAAAAAATTGATGCCATCACCTTGTTTGCCGATAAAGTGGTTTTCGCTTTCTTTGGAGGTGCAGAACGACGTTCTAACCATTGTTTCGACTGTTAATAATAATAATAATAATAATAATAATAATAATAATATATTTATTGTCCAACAGACAAGCCATTTAAAGGACAAATCAAACAATATGTACAGTGTGCAAGTATTAAATGAAACTAACTTAAATATATATGAAAATTAAAATATACAATAATAATAAGAATAAATGAAAACTAAAAACTTAAGAATATATTTATACGCAATAAGAAAAATAAAAATAATTTATATGAAACCAAAGTTGTACCACACTCTTAAACCACCGAAATTATTACCTATGAAAAGGATCTGGGAATAACCTATTCGCATTCCTGCACATATGGGTAAGCGGAGCTTTCAATAGAACATTAGTCCTGGCCCTCGGAAGAGCGAAGGAACCAAAAGACCGAGTGGAATGAGAAGGAACCAATATACAAATCTTTGACAGTACAGAAGGGGCATCCACACCATTATTAATCAAGTTAACAAGAAACTTAGCACTGTTGTTTAGTTTCGGGTATACTGTAGTTTGTCCAAGTTTCATCGCAAGTAACAAATCGCCTACAAAAATCAACCGGATTCCTCTGATAAAGATCCAAACACTCATTGGAAATGCGCAAACGAGTGAACTTATGATCAGTCGTAAGCAATCGCGGCACTCATCTTACCGAAAGCTTGGAAAGGCTCAATTCTTTGGTTAAAATGTGGTGTACGCATTCTGTTGAAATGTTTACCATATCTGCTATCTCTCTCACTTTGAGTGGTTAATCTTGCGTAATAATATTGTATTATGGATTTTTATAATCATTTCCTTAGAAGTCACGATTTTGGCTGCTCCAGAGCGCGCTTCTACCACGTTTAAATTCATTTACCCATCTACTTATTGTGGCGGATGATGGAGCAGATTCACCTAATGTTTCTCGTAACTCATCTTTTATTTCGGTAGCTTTCATACCCTTAATTACGAAGTATTTAATCACCGCACGATACTCTGCTTTTTCCATATTAACAAAACGACGTGTTGCTTCTTTTTCAATCAGCTGTCAAAAATAAACTAATCAACCGATTTATCTAAATATCGGAATGTAAACATATAAACAGGCAACCTAAATTACAGTGCATTTGTTTTACCAATTAGAGCGTCACATATGTGTCATTCTCACTACTTGTCAAACTATCCTCGTATATCTCCCTTTCGAGGTACATCCTTTTAGTGCCCGGTGCTATTATATAGATAATGGATTAGTCCATATATCATACTAGGTGGTCTTTCATTGCGTTGTATATCTTGGAGGGAATTCTTGGGCAACTTAGTGGATTAATAAAGCTACGGCCTACCAAAAGACTGTACCTGTACCATTCTTTGATCGTGGCGCCCTTTTGTGAACATCTATCTCCGACTATTTAGCTTGTGGACCACGACCTCCGCTACAGTTAGCTGGCCATTGTTCTGTTGCTAGCCAGATAAAGAAAGAATCCTGGAGTCGGTCGTTCGCGACCTGTAGCATTTTTGTTTAAACAACAAATGCGTAACAAGTATTTAAGGTATATTTAACTGAATGAAAATTACGCAAAATAAAGTTAAATATATCCAAAAATATTTTATAACAGATTTTGTAGTACAAATAATATAATTAAGAAAATTTCGCTTCCAATAAATGTAAATAACAGCTTACAAATATTGTTACAGCGGTAACAATGTATTATCCTACCAGGTAGAGAAGATATGGCGTCTATTCATACATTTATCAGTGTGTTTTGTGTTATTACAAAGTCGAAGTACAAATAAAACAAATACCTTTTCTCATAACTCTGAAAAATTACATGATTTTGTTTTTTTTTTGTACATGGCGAATATAGTTAGACTAGAAAAGCAATAAAAATGAAAGGTAACACGGATTTTCAGATTTTCTGTTGATCGTAAAGTGCCCTAATATACTTGATTTATTTAATGTGTTATACATGTTAGTAAAGTAATTCTTAATTTCGTACCTATATATCGAAGCCAGTACCGAATTTTTCCTTCTTTACGTCATGTATTTCTAATTTGTTTCTTTTATAACTCCCTCGTAGCATTAAAACACGAAATACCATCATCCATTGAAGATACCCCAAATAAATAAATGTTTATTTGCTTCATAAAACGACCCGTGTTTTTTACTGTATCTCCATGTTAATCTTACATCAAGTCCGCCTCTGGAAATACATATACCCTAGCGTAAAATAGAAAGAACGAGATGGAATGGCTATACGAAAATATAGTCACGTAAAATGACCATCTACGGATTCCACTACTGAATGTTTCTTTCGTACATGGACACACAGGCACATAGACATACAGACACACAAACACACAGACATACTTTTATATACATATATATATATAGGTTTATATTAAAGTTATGTGTTGGGGCCGATATGATTATATATATATACGTAAAACTATACGTTAAATTTATGGAAGGAAAAAGAGGCAACATGATTTTATTATTATAACCGCCGTGGCGAGAATGTCGAATAAAAAAATTGTTATGTGGTGTAATTTAGAATCACTTATAGTTCGAATTTTGCAATTATTGGAAATGGAAATCGCTATACTAACTTTGTAATAGGCATCTTGGGAGCTGTTTATGTTATAATGTTCGTGATATGAACGAACCTTTCCTACCAGATGTATTAAGTTATAAAACTTGGATTTACGCCAAATATTAAATAAACTGAAACACGGTCACAATTAAAATAATCTTTTAGAGTTTCATTTCTCTGTTAGTAATAGTAGTAGTAACAGTTAATCTTCGAATCGTACATGACATGGTAAGGAAAGTAAGAATGTACGAGGTATAACAACTAAATAACGAGACTGCGGTCCCTCGCATAGGGCGAGACTATAATTGGAGTGTCATTGACCCTGATACTTCCCAAGCAATAACCCGTAGTTTCGTCTCTTTATCTGCTTTAGTTTACTTTTGAGCTCTAATTGTAGAGGACACTTGTTGGCATAAAAATTGAGCAGCGAATTAACCTGAAATTCCTTGTCAAATTACAGAATCACCAATAGAATGTTACCGATGTTAAAGGAGGTATTTGGTGATAATGTTTTTCTTGTGCGCGAGTTTTTGAATGACACAAATGGTTTTCTGAAGGTCGGGAAGAGGTTGAAGATGATGAACATCCTGGTCGACCTGTGACTGCAAGAACTGCATGGAACGTTCAGAAAATTAGTTAAATTGTGCGGAAAGACCAATGCCTGAGCATTCAGATGATTGCCGGTATGATAAATATTAAGAAAGAAACAATAACACACATTTTGCACGACGAATTAAATATGACGGAAGTTTGTTCATAAGTGGTGGCGAAAAACGTCGCTCAGGGACAAAAAGACAATCGGACAAATATTTGCTTTGACATCATGGAAAGACTAAGAGAAGAACCAGACTTGCTCATAAAAATCACCACGTGTGATGAAATTTGGATTTCCATGACCTGGAAACGAAGCGTCAATCGATACGCTGGACGACCGTTGGATCGCCAAGACGAAAAGAAGCACTAAGTCAAACAGCAATGGTTTGTGTTTTGGCATCGACATTAATTCAAACCAGAAGGCAAGTCACGAAAATTATTTCTAAATAGTGGACCCTCGAATTGCATCCCAAGCGCCACAACGTGTTAGCCTTACCATTAAGAAATCTGCCTGTTTCTAATAAACAAAAAGGAAATTATTGTGATTCCCGATAATTCGCGACCTCACATATGAAAAAGAATTATAAAATTTAATGTTCAAAGCTATGAAATTTTACAGGTTCTACCATATTTATCAAGTTTGGCTCCAGTAGATATTTTTGCGTAAAAAATGTTTAAACAAATAAGAGGATAAAGGGGACACGATTGGAATTTTAAATTGGAACAGCTTAAAGATTCATTTTTTTTAAGGCAGCATGTATGTCTTAACTAGTCTTTCAGAGTAGCGGTTTCGATTAAATTTATTATCCGTGAAATTAATAAAACGCATAAAAAATTATCTGGGCGTAATTTTACAGTTTATAATGTTTAAGAAAACTGATTTACCCGTTGTCTGTAAGATTCGATCTGTAAATCGATTCTCGAAAGCAAGAAACTTGGCGGCAGCGAATTTTACCATCAGTGCTGTGGGTTATAGTAATGCTTGTAAGTGAGTGAGAATGTTCAAGGACGGGCGAGACATCTAGGCCGATCTTCTCTGATTTTTGAAGATTTGGTTAGTCACGTCGATAGCATAGTTCGAGAAGACCGACGATTCACGATTTCAAAGTTATCAATAGATTTTCCGTAGGTTTTAAGGTCAGTTTCGCACATCATTATTTCAGAGAAACTGAAGTATCGATGTGTTGTCGATGGTTTCTAAGACTACTTCCTGACAATCATAAAACAAAAAGTTGGGCTGTGTTTTATCGTTTTTGGTTCGATACGATTAACAAAGATATGAATTTCAAGAACACATCGTTACAGGAGATGAGACTTGAATATTCCACATGATTCCTAAATCCAAACAGTAATCAATGGAATGGTAACACACATCAAAGTGAAAGCCAAATAGGGAATTTTAGCACGAAAGGTCATGGCAACTGTCCCTTGGGGCAGGAAAGGGATTTTGTTTGTACGGGGTGCAATAATACAATTCAAGGCCACATGTTTCTTCATAAAGACAAGATCTACATTACAAGATCAACTGGATCATCCACCATACATTGCAGACCTCGCACTTAGTGATTTTTACCTGTTTTGGTATTTAGAGGAATTCTTTGTCAATGATGACGATGAAGTGAAGACGCAGTCATTAATTTAGCTTCCTTACAGACGACAGATTTCTTCGATGTCGGAACTCAAAAATTTGACAAATGTTTGAATCAAGATGAACATTATATAGAAATATAGATGAAAGTTTGTAGAATATGTAAATAAATATATTTTAATGATATTTGTAGTATTTTCCTTCTTGTTAAAGGACGGAGCTTATATAAAAAAATAACCCTCGTAATTATATATGACATTACATTTTATCATTATCGTAACTGGAGATAACAAACACTGATTTAAACAAAGCATATGCATGAATTTTAAACAAAAACTAAACCTTGTATTTTTGCACTCTGTTCAAATTCTTTCGAAGATTTAGCGGTGTTCTTTGTGGGTTTGTTTAAGAATCTACGTTTGTGTCGTCAGTATTTGTAGTAGCCGTGGTCACTTTGTTTTAAGCATACTGAGGTACTGCTGATTCTACTAATATTCTAAAAATAATGACTTGAGATGCGCTATTTAAGATATTAGACATCAACTACAAGATAAACTTTACTTTATGGAGGAACATATAATCAAAAGCTTGAACGCAGATGACTGACTATATTATTTATTTTCATTTTGAAGAAAGTACAAACCGTATATTCTCCCAAAGTACATTTTCTTTATTAAATTCCTATTGTCTCTACAGCTTTCTTTCTCGATTTCTTTGTATCTGTTAAGTCAGAACTCGAAGTGATAAATATTACTACAATTACGATTTTTATAAAGTCTGCTCTAGTGCATGCGCTGTTTTAGATTGGAGACTAGCTGTTATCAAATCCATTTTCTCTCTCCTTATAGAATATTGCTTGTACGTTCCGTGAAAAATGATTTCACTTCATTCTTTCGATTGGCCGCAAAAACTGAATTGGAACGGGTTGAAAATATATGCTGTGGACATTTCTACGGGTTCGAATAGAAATTGCACACAGTGAACTAAATTCAATTTCCTAGCTGGACGTTCAATGTAAACAGTATTTTATTGAACTCTTAGTTTTTCGCCGGATGATTTTTCTGTATGCACCGATGCTATGGAAGACAATATGCTTGAAAATAAATTGCGCGTGTTTTTACTATTCATTGTGTGTGTGTTGCTTTATTCGCAGATTGTCAAAATTCTAATATCGTATTAAATCTCGAGACTTCGTAGTCAGAATCGGTAAGAAAATCATAATTTAAAAAAATGTTAAACTAATATTGTCACGAAGTTTAGTGGGCGACGTATGCCGTCTACAAGAACGAATCGCTAGACGTTTGAGAAGGTGTCTGTTCCAGAAAGAGAATATATCCGAAAGTCCAACTTGCGCGTATAAATCACCAAGATCGTACGTTAATCATTAGTGATACTGGCATTGATACATGAAGATCGACATAATAGTAATCAATGTTAAATTTAACTGGTATTTGAATATTGTCAATTTACAGGTTAGTAGAAAAGTTTTGAAAGCAAAAATGAAAAATGCGAATTTTTAAATGAAATTAGTTTTTTTTATTCAATGTAATCTCCCTCAACTTCAATACATTTATTCCAATGATCCTCCAATAATTTTATACCATATCTGTAATGATTATCTGGACGCTCTGCAAAATACCGTTCCACGGCTGAAATAGCTTCTTCATTCGATGAAAAACGCTTTCCACGAACGAATTGTTTCAAGATTCTGAAGAGGTAGTAATCACTCGGAGCCAAATCTGGTGAATACGGTGGCTGTTCAAGCAATTCGTACTTTAATTCATTCAATGCAGCCATCGTCAAAACACTTTTGTGTGAAGGCGCATTGTCTTGATGAAAAATTATTTTTTTTTCTCGCTAAACCAGGTCTTTTTTCACGAATTTTTGCATCCAGTTGATCTAAAAGGTTACAATAATACTCTGAGTTAATTGTTTTGCCTTTTTCAAGATAATCAATCAATAAAATTCATTTTGCATCCCAAAACACTGATGCCATAATCTTTTTTGCCGATCGTCCCGACTTCACCTCTTTTGGAGTTGAACAACCAACCGTAGTCCACTGTAATCGTTCTTGTTTCAATTTAGGATCATAGTGGTAGATCCATAGTTATAAAACGACGCAAGAAATCGGTTTTATTACGCTTGAAACCCATCAAGTTACGCTGAGAAATTTGTTTTCGATCCAGTTTTTGCTGAATTGTTAACGAATGCGGCACTAACTTTCCAAAGAGCTTTTTCATATGTAATTCTTCATGTAAAATATGGAGTACTCGTTCGTCTGAGATGCCTATGGTATTAGCAATTTCACACTTACTCAAATTCGGATCTACACTAACCATATTATGTACTTGCTCAATGATTTTTGCTGTTGTTGCAGTTTTTGGTCGTTCACTACGTAGTTGGTTCATCTTCAACGCTTGTACGACCACGTTTGAACTCTAAAATCCATCGATGTACTGTTGGAAATGAAGGAGCACGTTCCTTTAACACGTTCACCATTTTTGTATGAATCTCTGTTGCTGATAAACCTTCCAAAACAAAGAATTTTATCACAGCGCGATATTCAGTTTTTTCCATTGTTAAAAAATACACCGACACGTCTAATTCAAATGGATTGCTAACAATGAATGAATTGACAGATCGAGATAAAATTTTTAGTGTGTTCATATGACACATGAAATAATAAAATGGCGTATGAATTTTGATTCCTCTACTGCTTAATAGGTGCCGCTTTCAAAACTTTTCTACCAACCTGTACTATAAACCACGAAAGTTTGCTGGTGTATCAATGACACAGCAAAATACGTAGTACATATACATTTGTCTAATTTATCTCTAGTCACATGTGTCGACGAAAGAAAGGGTGCACACTTATTTCTAATAGTTACGCCCTACGTCTTGGCAAGAAATCGTGAAAAGTAGAAACAGACGTATGCAGAGCATGTGTATTATGCACATGTATCTCGTATAATACAGATAAAATAGTGTTTTGTTTTGACTTATGAAGTTTGTCTTTTCAATGGTTCCAATATTCTTATATTCCTTGTATTGTATCGCTGTTATTTGTTATTGCTAATTTATCATATTTATTTCATCATCCCTGTAAGTTTACACTTAGGTAACCTACCTAGGTAGTTTTTACATTTGCTATTTACAGGTTTACAGGTTAGGTTATAGTACAATATCGCATCTGACAGCAATATAAATATAGTATTTCATTTGACATCCTCACTTCCTATCGATATCTTATTTTATTGAGACAGTGACCACGTGATCGGAAAACATTCCTGATTTGAACTTCAATTATTTTTACACCATTAGTGGTAAAAGGACGTCGATTTTATTATTTTGCCGCTTTATTTATTATAACAGGAGTCTAGATTTTCTTATGTATAGGAAATATTACAAATAACAATAACAAATAATGAAACGGTAATAGTTCTTTTCGTTTAGAAAAAGATATCATCGAATAAACTATCGTCAGGCTGGATAACCGGCAAACTGGACTCAATCTAACTCAAAGAAATGTATAAGATATACAAACATTCATTGGTGAACGAAAAACGAAGGAAATAAAACAGTGATAAGAACGTAAAATGCAATATATAGTATGTAATCATTCATAAAACATAGTGAAACACTTGCCGTTTTAAAGGTCTTCCGTAAAGCCGCAAATTGGATAGGATCTGCTAAATATTTGAAGTATAAGATATGTTTCAAAAAATCGAGTGTTCTTATATGCAAAAAATGACCATTCTGCATCCAATGATGTAATATTTGTGTAAATGGAATCAACCGAAACTAATCAACAAATGTATAGAGACACCTTCGCAAATTTGTGTTAATATGATAAAATTCGAAACTTGGTATAAAGCACTCTCAAACTTTTCCACAACATAATAATTTTTGACGTCTTCTATAGCGCGTAGCTGTGCGTGAATAGCGTTCACTATTTGTATTGTTTTCATTAACATATACAAAGGATAAGAAATATTGAAATATTGGAAAAAAAAGAAATATTGAATACTATAGTATAATACTTTTAGGCAATCATTCTTGGTAAACTATACGGAAAATACTTGGTGCTAGGAACCAATCGTCATTTAGGTGTGACTATGTAATTGGACAAAGAGATTTTAACCAGGGTATTCATGACATGAGAAATTTCGATTTAACGAAAAGTGATAGTACACAATATTACTATACAATGAAAAAAGGAATCACCCGGTAAATGTATATATTTTTAAACCAAATTTTGTACAAATGAAACATGTTCGGGAACGCATTTAATAATATGTATCATGAACTCCCGCGGAAGTTCATTTGAAAGTAACTTGTAGGGTATCATATAGCTATTGTAAATTCATTGGAGAGTTGGGAATCATACCAAGCTTTCAATGGCTAATAGCATTAGCTCATATGGTATCATCAAATACATTCAGGAGAGTCGAGGAGAAGCTATGTCCACCCTTAAAACCTGATTTGCACCGAGAAATTAAATCACAGCAAATTAAATGTATCTCGAGCTGGGCGCACATTGTCTCTTCACGACCTTGCTAAACACAGGAAGTATGCTTATGGGACGAAAGTCTCTAACACTAGATGGTGAGGTAATCTTGGGCAATGGAATCCAATATTGACTTTCCGATTTGCAGGAAATAATTGGAATGTGAGAATAGGTTGATTCTATAAGTGAGATAGTGAAGTAGAAAAGGAAACATCAACTTAAGCAAATTAATACTTCATAATACCATGAGTACCCAAAGCATTACTACTAATAAATGAAATAGTTAATATGAGATCTTAGTCAACCGTGCGAACATTAAATGTGGATTTGAAAAGTTTTAAAGTTGAATTTGTATAAAAAGGAACTATGTGAGACGCTACCAGTAGCGCACAAATTTTTTGATATCCGAGAAAGATTTGGTAGATTCTTTCCGTACGAAACCTAATACGAATTTTTTTTTAGCTCACACCACAAATGCACGAAATGTGTTACTATAGTTCGTACTTTATTTACGTATAAAATGTTTTTAGGTTATGTTGACCTTACCAGTGTAAATGAATTGTAACCAAGCCTGATATATCACATTATTTCCTCCGTTGAAATACAATAATGAACATTATCAAAACTGTATCTTCTATGAGCAAAAAAACACACGGAAAGAGAGTACATTTAAAGATGTTATTAATCATAATTATTATTAACAAAACGAAGAATCTGGGCTAATACCCTCACCGCATCAACGATAAATTGATACAAACGATTCGACTCGATAAAATTTCACGAAACGGTATTATAACCCATTGTCAGTAAAAGCCAGATTGATACGCCCCAATAAATAATTCCAGTTGTTAGCGATTTGATTTTTATTTCTCTTCTCCTCCGCTTCTACCTTTTCGGTTCTTTGCCCCAGTCGAACCGCAGGGGTGATCCTGTCCTCTTCTCTCCCATCGCCTCTGCGGTCCGGCGATTTCGACTACTTTTCCTTCGAATTTTCCTCTCAGACCATTTCGCCACGACCCCCTACTTCCTCTGTACCTTATATTTTCTTTTTCTTCCTTTGAACATCCGCTTGATATATTACCCCTGTTCACGTGTTCGGGGGGATAGAATAGTACCACCACACACGTAAAATAACACATACGGGATGGAGCACAAAGAATCCGCAAATACTGACTATCATTTTTAAAAGAAACAAATTATCACTACCACACGTTTTCTATTACTTCTCACGTCAGATTTTCGTAATCATATATATATATATATATAATAAAAGTTATATCGCAACAAGAAAGAAGGATAGCTTTCACAAAAAAAATTCCTACCGATCGTTATTGGACGCAGTTGGATACTCCTGGAAGGAACATAAAATGTGCCAGTAAGAAATATGGATGCCGATGTTTTTATTTTATGACACATTTTATTAGGCTTTATTTTTGTTGTTTGTGTACCGGTTTTTTCTTGGTTTCTCCCTTTTCCTTTTTTTTTGCGGGAAGCATATTTTTCCTATTTCAGTCATTGCGGAAATGAATCCTAAAATCTGGTGGAAGTTGGGGTAACTTCGACTATACAAAGATTTCGTGAGGCTATATGTGAGTGGGTTAGCAGTTTATAATTTTAAAAAGAATATAAAAAATACGTAATTTTTTTACGATGTTTTTTTTTTTTATTGTAGGGCACGGGAAGAATACGAAATGGCTCGTATTATTTATTCATGTTCGAAAAGGTATCTCGTTTTACCACAAAATTTATAAATATTTCTAACGAAAAAAAAAAAGTTGTTTTCGAATAAATATAAGATTAATCTAGTTACATCTTATCATCTAGTAATATTGGCAATTGCTATAAGTTTGTAACGTACAATAATATCTACGAAAACTTTATTGCAAAAATGTCTACTGCTGCTAATAAACAGCTGTTATTATTGCCCGTTTTTCTATATTTCCTGCCAAATTTTTCGAATAAATACTCCGTTTATCGTATATACACTACCGATAGCTCATAAGTAAACTATGCGCTTACCATGCCGGGTGTCCCAGGATAGATTTCCATGGACTGCTATTAGAAAAAGCTTTTCTGTGGTTTCTCCTCTCGTTTAAGTGAATGCTGGCAGCCAAAGATTATAAGTAGCACCATGAGGGCGGCATAATAATAGTTCATAGCCTTCCAATGTCTCTTTCTTTTGCTGGTTTCCTCCAATTATATCCAACGATTTCCTTAATGTCGTCCTCCCATCTCATTTGTGGTTGTTCCTTTCTTGCCTTATCCATTTCCAATTTGGATCTTGTCATGTTACTTTATCTGTTACGTCTTATACTCTAGTGATATTGCACCTACAATGACTATTCCTATCTAATAATATGAAACTTAACATTGATTTTTCCATGGCAAAGAATATTTTTATTATGAAGTCGATTATTACTCGCACCGCCTCAATCTAAACCCTTAAAATAAACGTGAGCTCGGACTGTACGCTGCTGATACTGTGATGCGATTATACATCGTAAAAACGGTGAATTAATCCAAACTCTATAATATTTTGGGTCTCCATACGAAGAAATATTGTTATGGATTTGAGATAGAATATATACATAATACAAAGGGTGCTAGGAAAGCTTTGCAATACAGCTTTGTTTATATATTTTTTTCAAAATAATTTCCTCTATACTCAATACACCTATCCATCCTCTGGAACCAATTTTTAAACCAGTTCTGCCAAAAATTTTAAAGTACACTCGTTGTCCCAAGCCTACAGAAGGTCCTCATCACTGGAAAACCGTCTTTCTTTTAGCTTCATTTTCACATGCGGGAACAGTGTAATGTCGCAGGGAGCAAGATCTGGACTGTAGGGAGGGTGGTCGAGAAGTTTCAATCCTGTGTGGTCAAATATTCGGTGCAGGCTTTGGCGCGGTGAGCTGGAGCATTATCGTGATGGAGGAACCAAGTGTCCATTCTTGACTTTGGCCGCAGGTACTTCATAGATTTAATGACTTTAGGCAGGCACTGTTAAGTATAATGTGTATGATAGAATATTGGACATTTTAGTGAATGAGATTTATAAGTAGCGGACTACTTCCCCAGGGTAGAAGCGGAATTATGAATAATATTTAAGCAGGACTCGGGCTAGGCCCCACTTAGAGCTCTAGATGAGCCTAGTTTAGATTTAGATGGTCAGCTTTGTTGTAACTTATTATTAGAAGATTAAGGTTTTATATTCGGCACTGAAACAGTCTCAGTGCAGTAGTTCAGCCCTGAAGATGTCCCATACAAATGGGTACGAAACGTCGGCAGATATACCCTGAAGCAGATAGCATGGACCACAACCGCGGAAGTCTACGTACCAAATTAAGGATTACAACAGATTTATGTAATTCTTGTTTATTTTATTTATTATGAAGTCTGTCATAGTATTTCATTAAAGTGAGTTTGATTTTTTTTTAGAAGTTGTTAATTTTTTCATGTCTAAGTAAAGTACAATTTAGTTATTATAACCAATATTTAAACAATTCCTTATACTTGTTTATCCGCCATCTGAGATTAAGAGTTTGTCAATTAAGCTACGCGGAGCATTTCGTTAAAAGATTATTATGTGGTAAGTATTTATAAGATATTTACATAAATATAAATCACTTCGGTTTCATCAATTTTTTTATTATTCATTCATCAATACATTTAACAAGTATAGAATTCGAAACTCATTATGTACGAGTATATATATATATATATATATATATATATATATATATATATATATATATCAACATAAAGCTGAAGAGTAAATTGAATCTGGAACATCCAAAAAGTAAAGATAATATTATCTTAGAAAAAGAAAGAAAAGAAAAAGGTGCTATCATTTCTTCTACTTAATTTACATAAATATGTAAACTTCTACCGGGCAACGGGTAGTAATATCGTCTATTTTATCCAGTTTCGGAACACACTCACACAAGTGTTCTTTTTCTTTTGACATACGAACGTGTCGGTCCTAACGGTAATAACGACGACCGTAATAATAATAATATATTATTAACCTTCCCTTCGGCTTTTACAACTATCCACTCTGGGAATAAGCACAGGTGAACACAAACTAACGGTGCGACCATCCGTGAAAAAAAAAGGGTTCCTATCTTGCGGAAGTTCGGGACTTTTAGGACCCCGGAGTCGTCCCGAAACGGTGCCGTCGGCGCATATTTCCATTAAAGATGCATAAAGGGCTGTTCCGTATCGAGTCGGACAGGTTTTAAGATTCATTTCACTGGCATCGTGACCGGAAAATGACCAGCGGAAACCGGCGAGAAAATTCGAATAAAAATTTACTGGATGAATTGTCGATGTAACGTTAAAAATGAAATTTTAAGAAGTGGGGCATTATAATCGCAATCAAAATGTTATTTTAAGCGTTCGCATCTTTGAACAACATTCGATTTATTTTATTCTTATGAAACGATAATTGGTCTTATAATAATAATTATTATAAACACGAGGATTCATTTTAGCGATACAAGACGATCTAATCGACACTAAAAACTACAGAACACACATAAGGATTCTGTAGAAAATGAGAATTGTAGGTCAATTCGAAGAAACTACAGAATACTTGACAGAGGATTGTAAACTACTTACTGGTAAAAATTATATAGAGACAAATATATATACAATATATTACAGTTCGTAAAGTCTAACACAGAAATGCACCACAGAATGTATCCTTCAAAATAATGATTACGAACTATACTGGGACAAGACAATACACACAGAGAGAAATTACTAGTAACAGGTCAGACATTACACTTATTGACTAAAAACAAAATAACCTAATAGACATTGTGATGCCAAGTGATACAAGCATTACACAAAATTAATAAGTTTCTAAAATATATACTACTTGCAAACAAACTAAAGGAATTTTGTAACATAAAGCAGTAAGAATACTACCGATTGTAATGTTAGCAACAGGTATTTCAACAAAACGATTTCCCCATCTCATACAAACCCTAGAAATACAGGCTGTTTCAAAAAGAATATACTTACTTCAAATACGTATATTTACCAAACTTTACGACGTAAGAATATGAAACTTTACACACATATTTACGAACGTCTCAAGTTCAGATTACAGATACTCAATACGTCCTCCATCAGCGACATGAATAATATCACATCGATACTCAAATTCCTCCCATACTCGGGCAAGCATGTCCTTCGTCACTGATGTTATGGCAGTACGGATCCGGTTCTTCAACTCTTCCAGGTTCTGTGGGAGTGGTGGTATATAAACGTTGTCTTTAACGAAACCCCACAGGAAGAAGTTACAGGGTGTCAAATCCGTTGACCGTGGAGCCCATCTGAGACATGCTAAGTCGCCAGCTCCTTGACCACCAATCCAACGGTTCAGTAGAGTTTTATTCTGATATTCACGCAGTTGGCGACTCCAGTGAGTGGGTGCCCCGTCTTGTTGAAAAATGAAGTTGTCTTCGTGCAGCCTCGGAAACAACCAGTTTTGTAATATAGCGAAATACTACTGACCGTTAACCTTGTTTCCATCAAAGAAGAATGGGCCGTAGACAGATGACGGGATATTGCACGAAACACATTGATTTTAGGCGAATCTTGTACATGTTCCAGCCTGCATGTGGGTTCTGTAGACCCCAAATTCGAACATTGCGTTTGTTCTAAAGACCAGACTATTAAAATGAAAAGTCGCTTCGTCACTGAACACGATGTGTTGTGCGAAAGTGTTATCATTGTCAATAGCATCATGAATCTCGTTACAAAATGCCACACGTTTCCGTTCGTCATCAGGACGCAAAGCTTCTAACAACTGTAACTTGTACGGTTTCATAACCAATCGACGTTGTAAGGCAGTTTGGGTTCGTTAGGATTTTTTCCTTTACATACACATCCTGTATCTACAAACTGTCGATACCATCTGCTAATATTCCACCCATTCGGAGGATCAATTTGGCAGCTCAGCCTGAAACGTCTTTGCACAGTAAGCTCGAGAACACAAAATGATTTTTGCTGCGGAGTAGCCATTTTAAACACATAACGGTTACCAAGAAAAACAGAAGATAAATGACAACTAGCGGCTATTAAATAAACTAGACTACGTGTTCGTTTCTCCAATAGCCAAGTCGAGGCGCAGCGATCGATAGTTTGGACAAAATAATACTTTGTAATACGTATATTCTTTTTGAAACACTCTGTTTATCCATATACACGTAAAAATATACTAAAAGCAGTCATTTTAAAAACAATAGGAATAGCGAGAAAGCTAGTAACAGATTCCCACTAAATTTGTTAAATAATACCATCGACCCCCGGCTTTTCTATCTCAAATTGATTTTGCCGTTCCCTCGTATAGTACGAGATATATAAATACATTTTTGTTTTTTTTTTGAGATAAATCTAATATTTTAAAGAAGGCACACATTTTGCACATGACGGTAAATGCAAACTTTTGTTGCAGTACATTTTTGTTGAATTATTATGAAAAATCCTATTATTACTTTGCTACATTAATTCCTGCGAATAGACACTGTCTGTCGAAAATAAAGAATATTATTAAATATTATAGCGTAGATTTCTGTCGCACTTCCTTCACCTAAGATTTCGTAACTTTTCATTCAATCAGCATACCTATGGGTTTGAGCTCGGACTGTAAGCGGCTGATATTGTGGTGTTATTATACATCACAAAACAGCAAGTTAATATAAGCTTTACGATGTTTTGTTTCTCTATACGAAGGAATGTTATTGTGTCGTAGATTTCTCGTATTTCCTCAGTTAAATATTTTGGCATTTTTACTGGGTTTATTATGACTTGATTTAGTTTTTCTATCAGTTGTATATGCAATGATGTAAAGTGTTTGTACCAGAAACTATATATGTGATCTACACCTGGTGCTTTCCATTTATGAGTGCTTTGTTTTGCGTTTTTGATTTCTTCTATAATGATTATGAAGCTCTTTTGTTGTTGAATGCTTCCATACTTACCTTTTCTTCATTTATCCATGTAGATGCATTGTTATGTTCCATAGATGTGCCTATATGTTTTCCAAAAATGTTCTAATTTAATCAGTACTGGATGGTAGGAACTCCACATTGTCAATTTTTTCTAGATTTTTGTAATATTGTTTTTGATTTCTTTCAAATTATGTTTTGTTTTATTTTATTTGATTCCTTACATCTTCTTAGTATCTTAGAAAATATTGTTAATTTTTGTTTAAAATGTCTAGTGTTTTTCTATTAGTGCTTCGTTTTCGACTTGTATGGTATTCCTAATGTATTTTAAAATTTTGTTTGGTTTGTTTCATATAGCGTATTGTGTTAATCTACATATACTTTTTCTAAGGTTATTAATCTTTTTCCAAGTAGGAATTGCCAATTTGATTTTGCAAGGTTTTTCGTTTGATTGTTCTGAATTATGACAGCGTAAATCAGTAAGTGTAGATCTTCTAATCTCTTCGCTTCATGTTTATATGGTTCAAGTTGAATATTTACAGTTTTAATGATGTGTAGGTATATGTTTCTTGAGTATTAGTTTAGGTAGTGGCGCTCTATTTATTGGACCAAAACGTTCAATTCCTCTTTCATGTTCTTATTATAGTTCTCATGATTATTATTTGAGGAATTTTGACGTCAGACTACTTGAAATTTTCGAAATGTTGTAAAATATCATCTTTCAATTAGTTATAAAATAGTCGACGCTATTTAATAAGGCTTCAAATAGCCTATTAAATAATTTTTTTTGGAAAATTAAAATATAAATTCCAAAATTTTCTCGTCAAAATTAAATAGCAGTATTCGAAGTAAGCAAAGATTCTTTTATTTCATTTTAAAGCACTCGTTATTCATTTATTTACTCTAATTAAAATTATTGAAGCAGCAGGCTAACGCTTTGAAAAAATAAATTTTGCTCGACGTTGGCTAAAAACGCAAAGTGTAAAATGAAGGTGGAAAAATAAAAAAGAATTCCAAAGCTGTATTGAACGGGGATTGGTCTTGTTTTAATAACCGCTCCTTTTCCATCATCATTTCGCCGCACTGGGAATCCGGATTCGGAACCGGAGATGCGTGTAAGACGGTGTTCGCGATAAATCCGCGTGTTTTGGTTTTATTTCCGCTGCCGTTTAATTACTCCCCCATGTTCTTAAGAATTATCGACTAAGAAGCTTTAGAACAAGTAACCAGAAAGTCTGAGTACTCTCAACTCGGCGAATCCAACGTCTTAAAGAGGGCGAACTGTACGGAAGTGTGTGCGGGATATGTGTGTCTGTGTGTGCGTTTTGGTATTTGTATGTGTTGCGAAGCTCACATACTTTCCCGGCACTTCCTGTTGAAATATGTTCGTTTTCGCGCTCTATTAATTTGTGAGGTTTAATTGGTTTTAGTGCTTTCGTACTAGTTGTAGCACTAGAAGTAGTTTTAGTTCGTGTTGTGTGTAGTGTAATCTATTAAAAGGATAATTGCATTGTAATATTTATTTGTTAGCCGTTTAATTCTCTTCAAAGTCTAATGCTTCTACAGGATTAAGGCACCATAAATCGAAACTATTTAATTTAATTTTTTAAGATGTAATAATACGAAACAGAATACAGACTCTAAGAAGATTCAAAAAAAAGATTAAAAGTAAATAATTTAACAGTCGTTTGAGATAATAATAGCCTTTATTGTCCAACAGGTTACATCCATTAAGAGGATAGTGCGCATAAGGAGTGATTCAGTTGAAGGTACTTTTTTCAAAAATAAAAAAAAAGTAAAAACTTCAATTTTATCGAGTATTTTTTATTATCATAGAAAGGAACCATTCTTCACATTTATTTTTTAAAAATTATGTCCTTCAAATATTGGCCATAACTACACCTAACATGGTCCATTCTGAAGTTCCAAATTTCCATGACACATTCAAGCATTTCAAGTGTCAATTAGCGAGTAATGTTGGCTTCCAATTGCTCAATCGTAGATCGTTATCCATGTCGACTTTAGACTTTACGAAGCCCCAAAGGAAAAAGTCTAAAGATGTGACATCACATAATCTAGGCAGTCATTGCATAGGTCCAATACGTGAAATTAAATGTTCACTAAATTCTTCTCACAATAAAGCCATGCTTTCACGGACTTTTTGGCAAGTAGCGCCGATTCGTTGGAAACGAATATCGTTGAGTTCACTAGCTTCAATTTCAGGCAACAATAGTCCGTTTTCATGGAGGATAATGGGCGCCATTCACAGTTACTTTACGGTCATCTTCATTTTCGAAAAAATATGGACAGATAATTCCACTTGTTCATAAACCTCACCAATCCGTGAATTTATCTGTATGTAATGGCAGCTCTTGAACCTATTTGGGTTGCTCTTCACTCCCAATATGGCAATTGCGCTTACTAACGTAGGCATTAGGCCAGAAATAGGCATCATCGTTGAATAAAATTTTGGTCGAAAACAATTCATCGAGCTTCTCAGGAGCCTAAAGACTGAATTGGTGACGATTCGAAAGGCTTCTCGTATGCCACAACTTAGCGTATTTTACGTAAGAATCTTGGTTTAAAAGCATACAAACTACAACTCGAAACTTGAAAGCGGTCGACTTTTAATTCTTGAACGAGTTGTATTTTGTATTCTTTTGAACTAAGGTTATGCGTAGAATACGCCAAGCTGTGGCGTACGACAAGGCAAGCTGTTGAGATCTACGTCGAATCGATTCTTCACGGTTATCGCGTACACTCTCAGCCACCGTCGCTATATTTTTTTCACTACGTGCTAGATGTTGTCTATTTGGTCGCATATTATCTAGTAATGAAAATTGTGTTTTAAATTTTTCGATGGTATTGCGAATTGTGCGTTCGGTGCGCCGATTACGAAGGACAAGAAACACATTTGTAGAACGTTGACTTTATAGCTGAATAATTTGTAGACACTGTGCCGGGTTGAGTCTTTCCATAATAAGATGTCACAGAATACTAAAATAACTTGAAAGTTTGACACGATTCATGCTTTATCTTTAAAAATAGCTATTGAAAATTGTACATCATAATGAATCATACATTATACGAGGGAGCGTTTTTATATTCGCGGAATGGGGGACAAGGGGTGGAAATAAAAAAACCAAATTATTTTTCTTTTTCAATATATTCACCTGCAAGACGGATACATTTTTCACATCTTTCAATTAATTTATTTATACCCTCATAAAAAAATAATTTCTCTTTATCTGCAAAATACGCCGAAACTGCCTCCTTGACTTCATCATCGGCAGTAAATTTTTTACCCCGCAGCTCTTTTTTCATTTTCGGAAACAGGTAATAATCACTCGGGGCCAGGTCTGGGCTGTAGGGTGGGTGATTCGCAATTTCGAAGCCCACCTTATGCAGGGCAGCTAACGCAACGCGGCTCTTGTGGACGGGCGCGTTGTCGTGCAAAACCAGAACACCTTTTGTCAATTTTCCCCGTCTTTTCTCTTTAATGGCTTCTTTTAGTTGCTCTAATATTGAAGCGTAATATTCTCCGGTTATAGAAACACCTTTATCTTTATAATCAATCAACAATATTCCTTCCGAGTCCCAAAATACTGTTGCCATGAGTTTCCCAGCTGATTGTGACACTTTAAATTTCTTGGGAGGTGCTGTGCCCTTTTTATGCCTCTGCATGGACTCTTGTTTGGACTCAGGTTCATAATGATGAACCCAGGTTTCGTCTCCAGTAACAATTCCACTCAATACACCATCCTTGTCTTCATTACAGAGGTCCAAAAATGCACGCGAACACTCTACGCGCTGTTGTTTTTGCGGCGGCGTGGGCATTCTCGGCACCCATCTTGCGCTGACCTTAGACATGCGGAGATGATCGTGTAGGATTTTAAAAATTATTGTATCGGATACTCCAACCATTTCTGCGAGTTGTTTCTTCTTTAGTCGAGCATCTTCGAGTACAATTTGTTCAACTTTTTGGATAAGTGCTGGCGTGGTCACCTCAATGCTCCTGCCAGGCCTCGGGTCGTCTTCAAGGGATTCCCTTCCTTGTTTAAATAAACTATGCCACTTGTACACCATGGTTTTTCCTGGACAAGAGTCGCCGTAAACCAATGACATCTCATTCATTATGGTCGCGACTGATTTTCCTTGCCTGGTAAGAAACTTTATAACGGCACGATATTCGATTTTTTCCATATTTCACTTTTCACTCCTGAATATGTTACTTGGTTGACGATAGCTCAAAGACTAACTGTCTAATAACAATGAAACTTCGTATTTATACTAATCATGAGTCGCTGCACAGGCCACGCCCCCAATGCGCCTACTCACCCCTCTACAACCCGCTCATTCCGCGAATATAAAAACGCTCCCTCGTACATAAAATACGTGCAGTAGAATAATATATAAATAAAATATAAGAAAAAAATACTAAACATGAAACAAATGAAAGAACTAACGAAAAAGAAATAACTGTATATTATATTATAATTATTGAAGTTATCAAAATGTTCATTAAAATTTCTGACCATGTGGGCTATCGGACGCTTCAATGTAGTGCTGGGTTCTGCTCTCGGGACGCGAAGTATATCCACAAACCGGATTCCGCAGGATGACACAAGCAAGTAAATATATGAAAATAGTTATGAAGAATCACTAATTTTACTGATCGATGTAAACCTAGTACTCGAAATATCACGCGACAAGGACAATGCTTGAAAATCGTATCTCTCCATCTTGTCTGAAAGAGATAAAAATTATCAAGATGTAGAATAAGGTCTCGCTGTTTTTTTCCGTGCAAATTAATGCTTTATTTAAAAAAAATAGTAAAAAACATGTCACTAAAAGTATTTCCAAAGGCTAGCTACTACTTTTTCCCATCTTTCTGGCATCATTTTAATTCCAGGTCGCAAAAATGACACCTCTTTTTAGGCTAAACAAAAGTCGACCCATTTTTTACGTCTTCATGAGAATGGAAGTGCTGATTAACTAGGCTATATGCCATCGATTAGAACAAATGATAATTGGAAGACACAATCCTTGGTGAATACGGTGAATGGTGTAGGACTTACCATTTAAGCGTTTTCAAGCAATTTTCACCAGTTCTCTAACATGTAGCCGACAGTTATCATGCTGCCAAATTACTTTATCGTGTATCCGCTCGCAGAGCCGAACACATCAATTGTAATCGATAGCGATCTCCCGTGATGGCTTCATTCGGTTTGAGCAGCTCATAATAAACTATACCCAACTGCTACTCTCAAATGTATAGCAGAAGCTTGAATGATGCATGATCGGGCTTGTTTCCGATTTTCTGTGCTTAGAGTTATCGAAACGTATCCATTTTTCTTCGCCAGTCACGATACAATGCAAAAACAAACCTTTTCTTTTCTGCCGTTGAATGAGTCTCCCTGAAGTACTGCCACCAATTCTTCGTCTTCAGATCATACAAATGTTTTCTTCCTAGTTTGATATCGCTACCGGTCGACCTAAAAATATAGAGCAACAATTGCGATTTAGATCGTAAATCTTTTTGTGGTAGAAATTGTACAAAGATTCTTTGTACTTGAGTTTTAGTTTTATTACCTATTAGAAATAAATGAATAAGTAATTAATTGAAAATGTAAACAAATAAAAAAATGTGTTTTGTTTCATTGTCGGAGAACTTTCAGAGCCTTCCTCGTACCACTTCTAGTACGTTTAATATTTCATCATATATCATTTATTTACACAATTATGACAAAAATAATATTACAGAAAATGCTGGTAGAATGTATATTTTGTATATTTTAAAACGTAAGACGCTGTCCGAACAAATATCATCACAGTAGCAAAGGTTTGTACCTTCTTTAGAGAGCTCAAGGATTTTTTTGCGTTAAATAAACCAAATGTCTAAGGATTTAGTTCCGTTATATTTACCTAAAAGAAGGGACTCAGAGCCGATTATAACGAGAAACTAACGTTTGTTGGGGAACTCGGAAGATGCGGCGCTCTTAGGATGATAGTTTTTTTTCAGTGGGATTTGTTTAATGGGTATGCGCGATTGAATTCGAAACGAATAAATAGCCGTTGTTTTTCTCCATTCCTGTATCGTATATATTTATAAATATTTCAACAAAATTTTCATTCGAGAATTGCTGACGATATTTGAATATTTTATGGATCGATTCTTTTGCCATATTGCTTCAAAAATGGATTTTTAGAACAAGGACATATTTTGCAAACAATGGAAAGTATATATTATAATTTTTTATAATATATTCAAATTGTATTTTTTATTAAATACAGATTTATTATAAAAATAATAAATTATTAACTTGGACAGCCCTTTCGATACTCAAACGTATCTTTCAAGGAGAAATGTCTATGTTAGTTAACATCTCAGTGTCATAAAAATGCTTTTCCTTTTTCTAAAGAATCTATAACAAAACGTATATACACAGTCTGCCTCAGAGAAAACGAAATTTTTTTAAAAATAAAGGGTGTTTCCAATCGCGCGATTTTTTTAAGAATAAATAAAATGTAGATGGCGCACTGAATTTGTCTGGGTATGTAGGCATTTAAAAAGTGTGATGTATGACATTTATAAAAATGGCTTCATAGCGATACAACGCGTTCAAATTGTTGAGTTATTTTATGAAAGTCAGAGTTTTGTGAAAAGAGTTTTTAGAAAAGTATGTGAATTTCATGGTTTACATAATCGTCCATCTGAAAGCACTATTGGTCGAATTATAAAAAAATTTCAAGAGACCGGTTCCGTGGAAGATCAAAAAAGTGAAAAATACAGTCGTAGTGGTCGTTCACAAGAAAATATTAGTTTGGTTCTTGAAAGTGTTGCTGAAGATCCTGAAATATCCATTAGACGACGTTTACAACAACTAGGACTTAGTGGATCAACAACATAGCGTATTTTACACAAGGATTTAGTTCTGAAGGCATATGAGGTTCAAATAACACAGGAACTAAAGCCATTAGATCATTTAAAACGTCGTTCATTTGTCAATTTCATCAATGAACAACCAGCTGATTTTTCTCAAAAAATAATGTTTTCCGACGAGGCAACTTCTGAACTTGGTGGCTATGTTAATAAACAAAATTGCCGTATCTGGGGTGAGGAAAATCCACGAATTACTTATGAGAAACCTATGCATGCTAAACGAGTTACTGTTTGGTGTGCATTATGGTCAGGTGGTGTATTGGACCTTACTTCTTTGAAAATGCTGCTGGTGAAGCTGTAGCTGTCAATGGCGATCGATATCGTCAGATGATAACCGAACTTTTGTGGCCTAAATTAATGAATATTGATCTAGGGGATATGCGGTTTCAACAGGATGGCGCTACACCTCACTTTGCACATGAATCAATTGATTTATTGAGAGAAAAATTTCTTGGACGTGTAATTTCAAGAAATGGTGATATTAATTGGCCACCAAGATCATGTGATTTGACACCGTTAGGCTGTTTTCTTTGAGGTTATGCGAAAAGTCAGGTTTATAAAAACAATCCACAATAAATGCCTGCTTTGAAAGATTGAATTTTGCCTGTCATTGGTGAGATATAGCCTTAAATATGACAAAATGTCATTGGAAATTCTAACAAAAGAGTGGACGTCCACGGAAGGAAACCACAAAGAATTTTTTACGAATAGCTGGCGCCATATTCGATCACAAGATCCGAGAGCAATATGCCAGCAAAGAATTATTAATTAATTAGTCGACTTAATATTATACAAAATTTTGAAATCGCATTTGAGTAATGTAATATTTGCAAATTACACAGAAAGTCCTTCTGTTTACACAACAATCTTGCTAATTAATCAACTAGTGTAGATTAATTATATTTTATTATTGACATCTAGTATTAAATCTAATTTATTATATACCAAATCCAATATAAGACGGCCAAAAATGTCCCAAACGTGTTGGTTCCAGTTACCTTCCATCACTAAATAACCGACCGCTTCACTCCTTAATGCGAAATTAAATCTTTTATCATCTGCTGGATGCGTCACGATGTCATAACTCAGTCCTCCGATACTTAATCCCTGCGTTCTTTTCAGAACTCACACCCCTACACGAATGTACGGCGCGATACTTTATGACTTCTTTATTACTGCATAAAACCTTCCCACTTCAACATTTTCTAAGGATATTTTCTCATCGCACTACTCACATTCCACCTCTCACATTAACGGGGAGATCAAGGAGCATCATTTCACGTTTTTGTCAGTACACTTTATGTCCGCAATGTAGGCGCGTAAAATACGCCACTGCAATTAGAGTTATACAGTTTTGAAGATGCCATAAATTTTATTATTTTATTACTAAAATCGAAACAGGATATAAATCTTAATCATGGTGACTTTTAATGGTACACCAAAGAAATATTTTCGTAGGCCTTGTGAACTTCTAATAAGCATATCATAAGATCTACATATTACATGTGGGTTTAATTGATAACTGTAACAAAAGCTGGAATTGAGTGTTAAAAAGAATCCTTAGAATATTAATAACACTCTGTTTACTACGTATGCTTCAAGGAATAACACTAATCATCAGGCAAACTCTTGTTATTAAAGAACGACTCTTTTGTAGGGTTGATCGTACATCGTATATCTATTTACACACTTTATTGTTAATTATATTTCATTCATGAATTAACTATTTACTTCACATGCTACAGTTCAGTCTAGTTACGAAATCATTTAAGAGCGTTTTTATCCTGATTTGTGACATTCAAGCATTAGTTTAAATTGATGGGCAAGCTAGTTAACTGAGGGTAACTAAACAAATATTTATTCATATAATAAATCTGTTAGCTTCGATTTAATAAATTAAGTACAAAGGGTACTAGGAACAATGACTCGTAGGAAGTTGCTTGTTGCTGCATGTTGAGACATGTTCATACGTGCATAGTAGCACCGCGCCATGTCGCTGGGCTTAGTTATTCATTAGCAGTGAGAGTGTAAAGTGCTTGTGATGGCATCGTGGTCACGAACTGAGATAAAGGCAGTTTTGCGTTATAATTTCGTGCGTGGTTTAAACATAGACTAGTGCTTCGAAGAAATGACTCTTGCACTAGGTGATGTTTGTCCACCTCGCACATCGATATTCAGGTGGTATAGAGAATTCCAAAGGGGAAATTTAACTGTGGAGGATGCTGAGAGGCCGGGAAGGCCACGAACGTCAGTTACGGGGGAAAACGTTACTACTGTGAAGAAAATGCTTGGCGAGGACAGGCGAGTGACCTACCAACAGATAGAGGTTACTTCAGACCTAAATGCACCAGCAATTCGTTCGATTCCGCATGATCATTTGCACGTGAAGAAACGTTGTTCTCTCTGCGTGCCGCATCGACTGGCTAAAGAGCAGGTGACACGACCTGTGATATGGTGCTGGGATATGCTAAAAAAGTTTAATAAGGGACAATATCGGTATGTGAACAACATCATGACAGGTGATGAGACTTAGTTGTACTATTACGATGTGCCGACCAAAGCTTAAAACAAAGTTTGAGTCTTTGATGATGAGGACACACCCGTAGTTGTCAGAAAATCTCGATCTGTAAAGAAGAAAATGAAAGCTGTATTTTTCAAATCTAGTGGAATTGTGGAACGCGTCGTTTTGGACACACAGAAGACAGTCACAGCTAAGTGGTATACTGAATAGTGTTTGCCTAAAGTCATTGGATCTCTGAAGAACCTGCGACCAAGGTCAAGAATGGACACCTGGTTCGTCCATCACGATATTGCTCCAGCTCACTGCGCTAAAGTCTGCACCGAATATTTGACCACGACAGAATTGAAACTTCTCGAGCACCCTCCCTAGAGTCCAGGTCTTGCTCCCTGCGACTAAGCACTGTTCCCGCATGTGGAAATGAAGCTAAAAGGGATGCGGTTTTCTAGTGATGAGGGCCTTCTTTCGGCTTGGGACAACGAGTGCGCTTTACTCCCTAGTGAAACTTGGCAGAACTGGTATAAAGATTGGTTTCGGAGGATGGAGAGGTGTGTTGAGTGTAGAGGAAGATACTTTGAAAAAATTAAATAAACAAAGCTGTATTCCAAAGTTTCCTAGTGCCCTTTGTATATTCATCAGTCGCTTCCAAGTTCTTATTGTAAGATCGAAATTGTTATTAAATCGCGTATAAAAAGCTTTGAAGCAATTATTGTACTCGTGCCGGTGTAAAACGTAATAATAATGTTCAAGCGATATATGTGACATTTTCATAAAACTTCCTTCGTTATTACGCATGAATAGATACAACGTGACCTGACAAAGTAAAATGCAGAAAATAGTGTACACATTTATACACATTTATATATGAATGTACGCTGTTTCAAAAGGAGAACAAAAATAATGTATTTATATGACCGACATAAATATGCCCAATTGTATTTACGCTGTGAAATATTAAATTTTATGTACGTTACGTGCTTTTTAGCGTGCGAACGAAATATAATAAATTACGTTGTATTCGTACTTTATTGCGAACAGCATTTATTTTATATCGAGTCTGGTGATTAGTTTCGCAAAATTCATAGCGAAAATTGTAAAGTTTTTATATTTCCCATCAATGTAATAGTGTCTTAAATATTTATGGAACCTCTCTGCCGTCGAGAATTTTAATGTAAAGATGTACGTGCTGAAATTGTATTTGTCTGTCGAGTATCGTTTCCGCACTACACTACTCAAAACCATTGACGGCAATTCCGAGTTAGAACCGTGTCCTCGGAATTACCGTTATTACGAGACATCCTCAGTGCTCTGAAATAGTTTCAGTGACACTGGAAAGTAGTAGCAGCAGATAACTCCTGAGAATGTTTTATGGAAGTGAAGACGAAACGTCGGTAGCAAAAGTACCGAGAATGTGGTTCTAACTTGAAAGTCAATATGAAATAACCACGGACAACTGCGAAAGTTTACGAGTCAAATTAGCGAATATTCTCTATACGAGTGCAATTCAAATTTGACCAACATTTTATTTTTTTCTGAAAACAATTGAAGAGGTACTAAAAAGCGGTTTTATATTCATCGAAATAGGCATGTTAGCTAACGTCATTAAACAACTGCAAGTTGATCCTATCAATACTGTCAGTTATATTAAAAGTATGCGACAATGACTCAAATTCTGTTGCAAAATTCTGGTGCACAACACATTATTTTTAAATTCTTTTCAATGAAGGTGAAAAAGCGACTGATATTCATCAAGGACTTCAAAAACTGTTTGGAAGAGAGTGTATATCACTCACAAAAGTGTTCGAGTCGTGTAAATCCTTAACTTGTCTTATGCTGCTCGTCCAGCATCTGCTGTGAGAACATTCAAAATGGTGACAAGTTGATCTAAAGCGTAAGCGAATATCTGCGAAGGAGATTGCTAGAATTGTATACACTAGTGTTAATAGTGTTCACACTATTGTCCACGTCAAACTTAAATTTAATAAAGTTAACGTTATGTGGGTTTTAAAACAACTTTCCACAAAACAATAGCAGAATCGGCTCCAGGTTTTCAGAGAACTCCGTTATCGCTACGAGTATGAAGGCGATATCTATCAAGTATGCCATTATATCCCAGACACTCTTTCTTTAGAAAAACTTAAATAGTTGACAATAATTATCCGGTGCAGTGGCTGTGGCACTACACCGGATGTAACCTAACCTTAATCTTTACTTACCATAAAACTATCTAAATCTAAACTAGTCTTATCTAAAGCTATAAATGGGGCCTAGCCCGCGTCCTGCTAAAATATTATTGACAATTCCGCTCCTATCCTGCGGAAGTAGTCCTCTCCTTATGAATGTTATTCACTAAAATTCCCAATATTCATTAAACACATCCCTTCAGGTCGAGAGGCCGATGAATTGTTCTTCAGACAGCAAGAATATGATCATCGAATGATATTACACAAGCACACTTTTGTTCAAAATGTATAAAATACAATTGTTGGCTGGCAAAGTGATAGCAACTGTATTCTAGACTAATTCGCATCTAGTTTCTCGAAGGAAGAAAAACCACTAATTCTGCTTATTACAGTGAGCTTTTTAGAAAGATTAAGGCGGACTTACGAACAAAAAGATGCTGTCACTTAAATAAGGCTGTTGTTCTCCTATACAATAACGCTTGCCCTCATACAGCCCATGTAACAAACAATACATTGGCTAAATTGGGTTGAGAAGTACTGCCTCACATTTTACATAGCTCGAGTGACTATCATCTTTTTGGGACACTCAAACATTCCTGGGAGGCAAGTGATTTGCCTCCGAGGAAGTGAAGGATTTGCTTTCAAAATAACTACGTCGTCAACAGAAAGAATTTTTTTGACGAGAATACAGTGGTCGACGCAATGAGACAAGTATATTTTAAATGGGTGTTGTTACCTATCGCAATTGGTAGGTATAAATCGAACTCATAATGCAATTCAAATTCTATGTGAATTTGCCTGCTACTGGAAGGCCTAATACCGTTTTTAAAATCGAAATACTAATAATATAAAAAAAGAAAACCTATTCTGGGATGTATTGTCCACTCGAAGTTGTCTAGTTAGGATGCAGCTTGTCAGCTTGCCCAATCGAAGACGGTCGTGTCGGTTGTCCAAAAAGAATAAGCGTGTCATCTTGTTAAATTTATAAGCGAATGAGGAACAAGGATTCCCGGCTCCTCTTTTGGGTGACAACCATCTCAGATGTATATACAAAACAAGAAAAGGTAAAGCAAAATATGACAAATAGGAAAACGTAATTTCCTTTAATTCATTAAATTAATTAAAATTGAAATAGTCACAAATTAATGAAATCATGGAAAAATAAAAAGAGAAATTATACATAATAATAAAGAAAATTTAACAAATCCAGTATAATAAGTATCAGTTTATATCAAACAAATAAGTCAAAAAAGATACGCTAAGCAAACTTTTTACGATACTGGACCAAGTTTCGCTTGTATAGAAAATTTTTTTATTTGAAATACATTAAATTAAATTTTCTCATATCATGGTCCTGTAGGCCTTCTTAGATTTTAATATTAATTTAATATTAATTGAGGATGAGGATTTATGACCTTCATCTTGTATATAGAAACTCATTTAAAAAAAAAAGGGAAAATTCTATATATATTGTATACCAGGTGTACCGGAAAGCCATTACCGGTTTCTCTAGTAGATGTTGCTAGGCTTAAGTATGCAATGCTATGATTTGACACATGCCATTTTATTCTACTTGCATCAAGCTTCAAAGCCATACATGTTATATTTTGCGAAAGTAGCACCGTCATAAATTTATACCTCCTTGAAAATGTCGAGTTTCATGCCTGAAAAGGTATATTTGCGACACGTATTACTTTTCTTACTTAAACAAAAAAAAAAGCCGCTGAAAGTTATCGTTTGCTGGTAGAAACTTACGGTGAGCATGCTCCAACTATAAAAACATATCAGGCGTGATTTCGACCATTCAAAAGTGGTAATTTCGAAGTGCAAAGCAAAGAACGTTCGTGTAGACCGAAATTATTAGATGAAGACCCAATCCAAGCTCAAAAACAATTGGCAGAAGCGTTATATGTGGCCAGAGAAACGATTAGCGACTGATTACGAGCAATGGGAAAAATCCAAAAGATGGGAAAATGGGTGTCGCATCAATTGAATGACAGCCAAATGAAAAATCGAAAAAAATCGTCTCTGAAATGCTGTTTCAAAGGTATTATCGGAAGTCATTTCTGCATCGAATAGTGACCGGTGATGAAAAATGGATTTATGTCGAAAACCTTGAGCTCAAAAAATAATGGCTACACGTGGCAAATCCGGTCCATCGACTCTAAGGCCAAATAGTTTTGATCGCAAGACAATACTCTGCGTTTGGATGGGACTATAGCGGTGAAATAGTTAATACTGATCGCTACCGACAACAAATTATCAATTTGATCCACGTATTGATAGGAAAACATCCAGAATGGGCCTGAAGACACGGTAAAGTGATCTTACAGCACGATAACGTGTCCTGTCATACAACGACTATCATCTTTTCGCACCAATAGGACACGCGCTTTCAGAGCAGCAGTTCACCAAGTTCGAAGAAGTTAGAAAATGGCTCGATGAATGGTTTTGTTCAAGGGACAAACAGTTTTCTTGTGATGGTATCCCTAAATTGCCTGAAAGATGGGAAAGATGTACTTTGAGTAAATTTTTCCATTTTCTTGAAAATTATATATTTTTTTAATGAAAAGCAGGTAATAACTTTCCGGTATACCTGGTATGTAATGGAAAAATTTTTTAAAATATTTCTGCCCATCACATTCTCTCCGGAAATGCGTTATCACCATTAGACCACGGAAACAGTAAATTTGAGTCCTTCTAATGTGCCATAAATTGCATTATGGAAACAGTTATTGAACGAAAATCCACGGCAGGTTATTAATTGCATATAATTATGCGCTTTCACCATGTTGAACTGAAAAATTTTAATTTTAACCAGTTAATAATCTATCGTGTGTTATCATTTAATAAGTGTTTCTATAATGCAACTTAAGGCACATTAGAAAGGTTCGAATTAACTGCGCCGTGGTTTAATGGGCAGGACATATTCCCGAAGAGAATGAGATTGTGTGTTTGAATCCCATGTGGAGATCAGAAGTTTTTTCAAAAATTTTCAGCATTATTATATCTAAACAGATTCTGAAATATAGAAGACAAATATTTCCAATTTTTGATTAAGAACCCTTTGTTCCATAGATCCGGAGTGAAATATTCACGAGATTGCAAACGATGATGAAAAGATATAAAATCATTCGTCTTAATTTAACCAAAAAATTCGACATTACTTTCCTGTTTATCTTTAATTATTAATCGTGAAAGAGCAAGTTAATTTCATTACATTACTGAAAGAAAACAACAACTTCAATAAACGAGGACCGAATTTAATTCTGTACATCTTAGATTTTGTAAATGTTCACAGAATGTGGAAAAAACGAGCATGTGGATCTGCAGTTTATGGATATTTACTTTAGCGTTAGAAGAAAAACATTTTACTTATTAAGCGGGTATGAATTGCAAAGAAAACAAACTCGACTATTCTATCTATCTGGTAAGTAGAAACGTAAGAAGAAATAAAATCATTATTGGCTCGGCTCTCTCGTAGGTAAAATGGAAGTTCTTTCCATTCGTTCTTCTTTTATTTCCGTCTTTTTTTTTATACTGCGGGATATCCAATTTTATTAGTTTGTCGGAAATTGTTACCCGAACACATAAATAATAAAACGAGTTTGTTTTATCCCTTAAAAGCCCGTCTACTCGACGTGTTTTATACTTGGTTGAAATTGAGGTTCTACACGGGGGGAGAAGAAGAACTCGGTCACGGAAGAGGGAAGGTCGTGTTGTGTTCGGTGATTGGAAGAGGAGAAATCAGACGGAAAGGAACTTACGAGGTAGATGGATAGATACGAAAACTGTTCGAAAAAAAAGTAGATTTTAAAATGCTTTTAATTCAAAGTCGATCTGAATTTAACGTTGACGTCCGTTGCACGGTTCAAAAATAAGTACCTAAAACCGCTTTATAATCGATAAAGCGGTATTTTGTCGCGTCTACATATAAAACTGTTTTATAGTTTGTGGCAAAGTGCTTTCATATCCCTTCATAGTTTTTGCTAAATGGCGTTTTATAAGTGTTGATGGGCCAGTTAACTCAGTCAATATACTTTGAAGAAAGTATTTTAAACCTTTACACGTGTAAAGAGCGTGATTGTTGGTTTATAACATGGTTCAATTGGCTTTTGAAGCCGTATTGGGGCACATGTGGCTTCTAACACTTCCGACATATTAAAATCACAATTTTATTACAAGAAAAAAATTAATAAACCTTTTGAAAACTGGTAAATCTGTATCATGTGATAAAAAAATTAATAATTCGGTGAATTTTATAATGTGTTGAGAACAATAAATGAAGAAAAGAAAAAGAAAATAAACTTTTTTGTTGTTTATTATGGATCAAATTAGTTGGATTCAATAACAGTCTATATGTAGTTGTGAATTAATGAGTTAAAATATCAAGAGTTCAATGACAATCTAGTTATCATCAATTAAGGGACTTTGAAAGGGGTATCGGTAGACTATATCAAGCCGGTATTGCATTTCGTAAAAACGAGAGACGAAATGCATAGAAATATTGTTATTAGAGAGATTGGTTTTAAGAAAAGAGCCTCTTGGTGACCTAGAAGAATCATCAAAAGGGGAGATATAAGACTAATATTGTTTATCCTTAGGCATCCTCATAATACCTCGAGGTCTATGGGAAATGCTTTTTTTGACAGAAACAGGTCAAAGAATAACAATGGGTTCCGTATATCGCCGTATTTGTTCGTTTGGACAGATTTCCTATCGTCTAAAACTAATATTGCCCCTCGCTAGTCCTCTTAGGTTGGAAAGCTGGATTGGAATGAAGAGTGGAACAAAATCGTTTTTTTTTTGTTTGTGGGCCTATGATGGCCATAGATGAGTCCTAGGCCGAAGACGAAAAAGACAGTTTTCGAATTTTTTCATAGACCGTGAGATTGTACTTACGAGTATTGATGGTTTGGGGTACATTTACAAAGTTTAGGAACCATTCCCTTTACCATATCTCCATAAACTAAATAATTCCATAATCTAGCAAGAAATGCTAGATTATAGAATCATTTTTCTACAGGAGACCAACATCTAATGCCTACAGAATATGTTTGGGATATAGTTCAAAAAGTGACTATGCCCCCTAACCCTCCAATGAACTTACAACTTTAATATAATGTGACTAATTTCTTTCAGTGTGTATTATTTTAAACTCTATAAAAACAGTTGTTTTAGTATTTAAGTATAACTCAATTTCTTTTAAGTAACAATTTGTATTAATTAAATTTGTATTTGTTTCAGTATAATAGAACCCAAATCCTGTGTATTAATAATAAATGATGAGTCGCTCGCGAACGTTACGGTCTCAGACAATGAAAAGTCATTAACATATAAAATATAAAGTAGAGGATCAAGACCACTGCCCTGGGGAACGCCATGTTTTATTGGCGGACAGTATTGCAATCCATTAATCTCAACATACTGCTTTCTGTTACTTAAATAATTCTCAAACCACTTGTAGGCGAACTCTCTAACGCCATAGTTTTCTAATGTTTTTAAAGATGAAGTGATTTACTGCATCGAACACGTTGGATACTAATTAGATGCCTAAAATTCACAAAAGAAACGTATTACAATGGCTGCTTGAAAGTCGTTCATCAAGAATACTTTAATATAAAAAAATCAAACATTGGTGATTTGGGATTATTATTATTATTAAACTTCAAGATAATTTAACAACTGAATTTCTCATTTCGAAAATGCCTAACTATTAAAGGAAAGGAATAAAATTGATTACATTACACGTTCTTTATTCAAGACAAGTCTCTGTCGTTTGCCGGGGCGTTTCCAATTATTCCGATGGTACTTTTTATAAAAATACATTCCACCAGAAAAAAAGGAGCGATAAATTTTCTCGCAGGAAATAATTCCCCGATCCTGTCTGAGTAGTATACACATCTGCGGAAAGGATTTGGCATTAACAAAGCGAGTAAATCAACACCTGTAGCGATGAATGCTTTTGTTGCGTGTACGCCGTAATTTTTTCTTGGGGCATACGATTCGCCATATTTATTTTTTTATTCGCACTGTTGGCTTTAAAATTGTTAAAGATACGTCTGGGAAAATATTACATCTGGTATATAGTATCTGAATCCCTTTACGCTTCGAAAAGACGATTTTTTTGCTTATTATATATGTTATTATATAAGTTACATGATTTTTTTAGGTTTGGATACAGTTAAATTGGTGATATTTGTTAATATATCGGACAGGTTCGGAATATGAAATTAGTTTGATGAAGGTGTCAGACTCGTCATAATTTTAAAAGTAATTGCGATTAAAATTTCATACAGACAATGTAAAGTACAGCGTGTTTCAAAAAGAATATACGTATTACAAAGTATTATTTTGTCCAAACTATCGATCGCTGCGCCTCGGCTCGGCTATTGGAGAAACGAATACACAGTCTAGTTTATTTAATAGCCGGTAGATGTCAGTTGTCTTCTGTTTTTCTTGGTAACCGTCATATGTTTAAAATGGCTACTCCGCAGCAGAAATCATTTTGTGTTCTCGAGTTTGCGAAGTGCAATTCCGGACTACAGTGCAAAGACGTTTCAGGTTGAGCTACTAAATTGATCCTCCGAATGGGTGGAACATTTGTAGATGATATCGACAGTTTGAAGATGCAGGATGTGTATGTAAAGGAGAGTCCGGGCCGCCCTCGTGTTTCTGATGAAAATGTTGCACGAATTCAAACTGCTTTCCAACGTAATCCTTCAAAATCAACTCGTCGTGCCAGTCGGGATTTACAACTGCCTACAACAACAATTTGGCGTGTCCCGAGACGTCGGTTGGTTATAAAGCTGTACAAGTTACAGTTGTTACAAGCTCTGCGTCCTGATGACAAATGGAAACGTGTAGAATTTTGTAACGAGATTCATGATGCTATTGACGATGATAACGCTTTCGCACAACGCATCGTCTTCAGTGATGAAGCGACTTTCCATGTTAGTACTCTGGTAAACAAACACAATGTTCGAATTTGGGGTCTACAGAACCCACATGCAGCCATTGAACATCTACGAGATTCGCCTAAAGTCAATGTGTTTTGTGCGATATCCGGATCATGTGTTTACGGCCCGTTTTTCTTTGATGGAAACACGATTAACGGTCAGCAGTATCTCGCTATGTTACAAAACTGGTTGTTTCCGAGGCTGCACGAAGACAGCTTCACTTTTCAACAAGACGGGGTACACCCTCACTGGAGTCGCCAAGCACGTGAATATCTGAATGAAATTACCGAACCGTTGGATTGATCGTCAAGGAGCTGGCGACTGAGCATGCCTCAACTGGGCTCCACGGTCACCGAATTTGTCACCCTGTGACTTCTTCCTGTGGGGTTCCATTAAAGACAACATTTATGTACCACCAGTCCCACAGAACTTGGTAGAGTTGAAGAATCGGATCCGTACTGCTATAACATTAGTGACGAAGACATGCTTGCCCGAGTATGGAAGGAATTTGAGTATCGATGTGATATTGTTCGTGTCGCTGATGGAGGACATATTGAACATCTGTAATCTGAACTTGAGAGGTTTGTAAATATGCGTGTAAAGTTTCATATTCGTATGTCTTAAAGTTTAATAAATATATTTTTTCGAAATACGTATATTCTTTTTGGAACATCCTGTATTTTGCAATTCTATCTGATGCACGAAGTAGTGTAAGTATACATTTATATTGTTTATTATTTTGTTGTGAAATTCTTTCTTCTTCTTGTCGCGACCACGAGTGCAAATGTATATATTTAGCGTATCTAATGTGTTCTCTGGTTAATTTACTAACCCCTCCTTGTCGTAGGGGGAAACAGGGTTGATTATTCCTCCTTAACACTGAAGGGTAATAGGAAATATACTGACTAGCACTGAAATTAGAAACATTTTAAAGACTGTAATATCTACATAATTGTTTCGAAATCAAGGCCTCTTAAACACGCTAATACTAACAGATCATTTACGAATAAGAAGAAGAGTAGTAGGTCTGAATTAGAGTCCTCCGGAATATCAAATAATGCTGTACATGTAAAGGATCTGATACTAACTGTTCGGTTTACAAACTTCTATGTAGAATTTTAATTACTATTTAAAGCCTTATTTATTATTAGTTCCTTTCGATATCCATTGCATCTTATACTTTTTCCAATTAGTTCGTCTTATTTTCTTCTATGGTTCAATTTCATTGAATTTCGAATAAATGGGTAAAGTTGGTGTATATATTCGATCGTTTCACGCATAGATGGTGCTAGTCTCGCTTTAAAATTTAGGGAGGGCAAGTACGACGAATTTTTGAATGACACGTAGCTTCCTTATTCATTCGTGTCTCGTTCTCCGATGCTATAAGTTCGTCTTTAATTTTGCTTAGTTATACAATAGGAATTTTTTCTGATTGAACGACCTACAGAAGCCTGTCAGTATGATTATTTTATAGATTAATGGTCTGACTCTTGCATGTCAAGGTAGATACAAAGAAAGTTTGGAACAAGCTATGAATGGCGATCTAACACCAATAAAAGAGAAACATGCTCCTTCCATCCAATAAATCTGCGATCAAAAGATAACTTAAACATAACTTTTAATGGTATATTTCTCAAACATAATAATTATCCCAAATATTTAGAAATGGCTCTGGTCCACAGCCTAACATTTAAACTCCATCTTATAAACGCGGTCGATAAACTCAAAATGAAGGACAATATAATGACCAAACTAGGGCAACACAACTGCTTTATGACAGAATACTGCACACCTATTTGGCTAAATAGCTTAAATAGATAAAATTTAAAAATGAAATTAGAAGAACGAATCAAGTGTTTAAAGAATCATATAAGGAAGCAAACACAGTGGCTATTGCATAGTAATAATCCAGACACCGCGTTGAATGGGAAAGAATGTCGGAGGAAATGTTATCGAAGATGAGAGCATACATAATAGGAGAAAGCGAACGAGAAAAGACCACAAGATGGAAGATAGTGACGAAGACCGATATAAGATAGTTATAAATTACGGAATAGAAAGAGAAATTAGGGACAGGATGTATTAAAAAATGTAACCAATGACGTCCTGAGCCTATTAAACCTGTAAAGTTAAACTACATACAACAATATAATTTAAAGTCAAATAGGTTAAACTCAGTTACATGACAAAATATTCATCCTTGCTGTAGGATAGATTAGGAAAATTGTAATTAAAACTTAAAAATCTACCTGGAATTTTTCTATACAACAACTTTTTGGGTATCGCAAAAAAGATACCAAATAGGAGAGACATACCCAGACCTACTTACAACAACCAATCAATTTTTAATTTCATCGATATTTCCGTAACAGTTTAACATGAGAATAATCTAAGGCATTAGAAGGTAATCTTGTAGGTAAGGCCTTTCGTAAAAAGTAAGAAAAATAGTGGATTAAGGTTGGAACTTTGAGGAATCCCAGACGTAGATATAAAAATATTAGATGTGCAGAAATCGAAAACAGTTGAACCTAAGAAATCTAAGAAGATAAGCAGAAACGCCAAAAGCCAAAAGACGAACGTTCAGTCAACAGTACTATACAATATGACCTTGGCGATCGATAATCTTCGTTCAATATATTGTGCGAAAATTGTTAAATGATGTTAGGTATAATTTATTAAATAAATTTAGCTACTTTTATTACTTGTTCCTCTGGAGTCGAAAATTTCATTCAGCAATGAATATTAAATAATAAACGACGAAGGCCGTAACAATTTCTCGTTAAGAATGCGTGCGTGTACTTTTGTTCGAAAGCAATCCTAATTGCAAATTCC
Source organism: Dermolepida albohirtum (assembly GCA_031893035.1). Lineage (NCBI taxonomy): Eukaryota > Metazoa > Arthropoda > Insecta > Coleoptera > Scarabaeidae > Dermolepida > Dermolepida albohirtum. The sequence goes on along the minus strand of JAVIWB010000041.1, from coordinate 4,921 downwards.
CTTGATGTATTGTTACCTTGATGTAATTAAGAGAATGCGGGAATTACACAACCCTAACAATGCAAATAAAGAACACACAAAAGATCGAGTGTAATGAGATACTTTGTGTAGCTTACATGTTTTTAATTAAAGTTATTGAAAAGTTAGGCCGATCTCGTTCTACCGTGAAAAATAAAGCCCCATTATTTCCCAACTAACCTTCCTTATCTGAATGGCAATTACGTAAAAAATTACTCACTAGGAAGCTAAAGTTTAAACACAGATCTTCTAACAAGATATACGTGTAAATTCGCGAGTTACAAATTAAACGTTTTCAATCTGTTTGTTTTGGCCACGCGATCACGACATGTGCAATGACTGGTATATGAACTGGGAACATCAGAGAAAATAGTTTTCGAAATGGGACAGCGAGAATGGAAACATGTAGATTTACCTTTTTTTCACTATATATTATAATTAGAGCACGGAATTATATGCATTAAAAACCCTGAAAATATGCGCATATATATACACAATATTTTGTTAAATCATGCAACAGTTTTTTAAAAATTATGCAACAATTTAGTTAAATATGCACTGATTGTATTTAAAAAAAAATTGACGTACAAAACCACAATGCAATTACAAAATTTATTTAAACAAGTTTTTTGAATTACAAAAGATAAATTGATAAATTAATGTAAAGTACAAACCTACGAACTATAAAATATTACATTTTATTTTTTACACTATTGTAAATATTGACAATAATATATTTCTCTAAATTTTCCACAAGAAACGATTCTCTTCGATCAGATAACAAATTCTTATATATAGAAAAACTTCTTTCTACATCAACAGAAGTGATTGGTGAAAACTTAAATTTGCATATAGTGGTGGCATCCATTGTTATAGAAGGCTCATAATTTCCATTTAAAGTATTTGAAATTTTAGTAAGTTCTTCAAACCCTGTTTTTTTGTTAATACGTCTTGCATCTTCGTTTTTATAGAATCACCAATTTTACCTTTAACTTAGTTGACTTTATTTTTGAAATCTGTAGTTAATTTCACAGAATCTGTAAGTTCCACGCCCTGCCTCTCTAATGTAGTTAACGTTTCCGTAATAAAGCTAAAATTTGCTTTGATAAATGCCAGTTGTTGATTTAATGTAGGAATATTTAAAATATTTTTACACTCTTTAGTAGGTGCGGAATCATCAGAATATTTTGACACTAACACTGCAATATTATTCAAATAATATGCATAAAAAAATGCGGCCTCTAGCCACGTACCCCACCTCGTAATTATTGGCTGAGGCGGCAAAGGGTATTAGGTAAACTGTATTTGTACATTTGTATTCGGAGGGGTGCTTTTATAAATATTTTCTTGACTGTATTGATTAATCAATTTACATCTGGATACGAATTTCTTCTGCTATTCTATTCACGCCATGAGCTAAGCATGTGACATGTATCATTTATGAATAAAATACTTTTAGAGTTTATGCAGATTTGGTCATGTATGTAGCAGCGTCTAACATCATCAGTAAAACCTTTTCAGTATGGACAGCATTAGGTAAATAGAAACTTGTTAATACTTCGTCTATAAACTGTGGCTTAGTTACATTGTTGGATTTCTCTGATTGTTTCAAACCAATTAAATACGCTTGACCAGGAATGTTTTCACTCAGTACACCTGTTAATAAATAGGCGATAAATCGACCACAAGTGTCAGTTGACTATAAAATAAATATAATTGTTTCCAATTAACTCCCTAATTTTACTCATGTTTTTTTCGAAAACATTGTTTATATACTTTCTTCTAAAGGTGCTTCCATCTGGTACTGGTCTGCCACAATACTTCTCTAAAAACGCTTTAAAAGTTGGATTTTGTAATTTCATAAGCGGAATATTGGCACTAACAAAGGCTTCAAATAAATCAAAATTGAATTATTCTCTATTTTCACAGACTGATACCGAAGAAATTGTTTCATTAAGCGTTAATTATTTTGTATTTTTCATTTTCTTCTTATGTTTTGTATGCGATGCTGTAGCAATATGTTGTGTAATTTGAAATTTTTTGTCACATGGAATCTATTAATTCGAAAACTGTTTTGGTACCAAATACATATAAAAAATAATATAAAGTAAACTTACTGTTTTGCTGCAACATCGACAAAACACCTTGTTTAAATTTAAATAAAGTTCTGGATAATCCTTTATCCATGTAGCTATCGAAGACTGTGTTGGTGGCAATATCACTTCGTTTTAGAAACAACGACTGACCCCTAACAAATCCAAAATGAAACTGAAAGACAACCGATGGCAGTGGGGCTCGTAGTAAAGCGTAGAGAGAATAGGGGAATCCCAGTTTTTGCCGATGCGATACCGGGCGGTTTGTAAAATGTAGGAGAACCCCAGTTCTCAGAATGCAGTGTGGGCAATATTTGCGTTTTTTAATTTAACAAAAAATTTAAATTATACAAATATGCACGTATGTATATGCATTTTGTTCTGATTTATTCATCAATTTCTGAAAATATGCAAAATATGCAAAATGAAATTCGGTTTCTTACATTTGTTTTTGTTTAATTCGTGTAGATACGAGAAAAAATTCTACGCATATCGATATTATAGAAAATGGAAATGCATATCATTCCGTGCTCTAGTTAAAATAATAATGTAATCTTTACGTTATTCTGATTTGAATAACTTGTGGGCTGAAATTTAATTCCTTAATAATTCTTTATTTGTATAAAATAAATAAAACGCTTCGTTTTGTCTTATTTTACGTTTGAATCAAATAATTTGTTTGCAAAATATTTAATACATGTTTTAAAATAAAATGAAAACAGTTACATATACAACCTTGAAAAATTCTTCTAATGCTAGAATATCAAAAGTTTACTTTCAGTATTATAACATTCACTACATATACCAGGTATACCGGAAAATCATTACCGTTTTTTCGTAAAAAATAAAATTATTAATCACAGCGTCGCACCAGAATTAATTGATTAATTTAATCGGTTAACTACAGCCCCCATTAAAATTCACCTTCTTTTTAATTTATTTGTAATGACTATATTTCAGATGTATTTCAAATAAAACGTATTTATTGATAGAAATACGAGGGTAGTTTGACAAGTAGTGAGAATGGAAAAGAAAAATGAATTTTTTAAATACAAAATAATTTTCATTTTTCAATATTCTCCTAAAAGAGCAATACATTTATTCCAACGGTGCCCCAATGCCCTTATGCCATCTCTAAAATGCCATTCCGGAAGGCTTGCAAAATACTCATTTACGAAGATGATAAGCTCGTCGTTTGACGGAAATTTCTACCTAGTGTCGTTTTCAATTTTGGAAAAAGTTGGAAGTCGGAAGGGGCTAGATCCGGCGAATAAGGCGCATGCGGTACTAATTGGAAATTCAATTCGTGGATTTTGGATATCGCAACTGTGCTGATATGCGAGGGAGCGTTGTCTTGGTGAAACAGAATCTTTTTCTTTGCCATTCCTGGCCGTTTAGCACGAATCTCAACATTTAATGTTTGTAAAAGTTCTGTATAATATTGTCCGTTTATTGCGGCACCTTTCTGAAGGTAATCAATGAGCAAAATGCCCTTTGAATCCCAAAAAATTGAATCCGGTTGATTTTTGTAGGCGATTTGTTACTTGCGGTGAACCTTGGATATACTACATTACACCAGAAACTAAACAACAGTCGAAACAATGGTTAGAACGTGGTTCTGCACCTCCAAAGAAAGCGAAAACTACTTTATCGGCAGATAAGGTGCTGGCATCAATTTTTTGGGATTCATAGGGCATTTTGCTCATTCATTACCTTCAGAAAGATGTCACAATAAACGGACAATGTTATGCAGAACCTGTACAAAAATTATATGTTGAGATTCGTGCTAAACGGCCAGGAATGGCAAAGGAAAAAGATTCTGTTTCACCAAGACAACGCTCCCTCGCATATCAGCACAGTTGCGATGTCCAAAATCCACCAGTTGCATTTCCAATTAGTAGCATATGCGCCTTATTCACAAATCTAGCCTCTTCTGACTTCCACCATTTTCCAAAATTGTAAACGGCACTAGGTGTACAGAAATTTTCGTCTAACGACGAGCTTATCATCTTCGTAAATGAGTATTTTGCAAGCTTTCCGCAATCGCAGTTAGAGATGGCATAAGGGCATTGGAGAACCGTTGGAATAAATGTATTGCTCTTTTAGGAGAATATATTGCAAAATAAAAATTATTTCGTATTTAAGAAATTCGTTTTTCTTTTCCATTCTCACTACTTGTCAAACTACCCTCGTATATACCGTATAATAAATGCTGTAAATATTCATATAATACTACACATCCTATGTAGTCATCGATGGGATACACTGTAACAAGTAGAGGCAGAAAAATGATTGCTACAAATGAAGAATTCACAATTAGTTAGTTGTCAATCCAATAGATTTACTTCATTGCATTCATAATTTCATTTAGATATGTATAATTAAGACCTGCCAGATCAGTCCCAATTCTTATTTTCTTTGTAGTTTGTGGTAATGACAATCCAGATGCGAATTCGTGTAAAAATACGTTTTTCCCTACAAAAATAAATGTCTTGAAAAAACTATTTTAAAAAATTTCTAAATACTGTCGTCGTAACTTAATCATTCTGCAAGACGGGACGATATCTTGTCTGCGTGTATGTGTGAGTACTCAAACTAATAAAACTTTCATAATTTACCAACTTTTTCGTAAGTTATTCCCCGTCAAAACTTTCTGTTCCTTTTTGGACAGCATTTATAAAGATTTTAATAAAAAAAAATATTTGCCAACTATAATTCATTCAGGAGGCGATATAATATTGTACGTGATGGGTATAGTAGTGTTTGGCTCCCCTTTTTGATGGTGATTCCCATTCCGCCCCAACCCCCAA